>SKCR01015013.1:0-110271 GCA_019454045.1 Zanthoxylum bungeanum | reverse complement strand
AAAATTATCATTTCTTTGTTATCTTTTTCATTAATTTATGATTTTGAATATTCATTTTTATTTATGGTTCTATTTCATATCATTCTATTTTCTGTTATTGTTGATGCAAATGTCCACAGCTTGAACCAATTGACTTTCATTATTTCTTTTTTATTTATTTATAGTTCCATTCCATATAATATCTATTTAAAAAAAAAGAAAAAAATCTATATTAGTCCTTTCAAATCTTACAAATTCTTATGATATAAATCTTTTAAAATCTTATAAGTAAAAAATCTCTATTAAAAAAAATCTCATAAAATCTTATAAGTCATTACATTCTTTATATGTCTTTTAAAATCTACTGGACTTATTTATTGATAAATAGTCTTTTAAAATCTCAATTGAATACACCTAGGGGTGTCAAAACGAATCAACGAATCGAATTTGTATCGAATCCTAAACGAATCGAATCCAAATGTGATGGATTCGTATTCGATTCGTTTATAAAACGAATCCTAATATCAGGATTCGTATTCGATTCGTTTAATAAACGAATCGAATACGAATATTCGTTTAGTCAATGATATTATTTAATAAAATAATTTACCACACTTGATTTATATTAATTCTTCATAAATATATACATATGAAATATATAATTAATATATTTACTAAAAATATCTAACCAAATATGAAAAATATTACTTTTTCTATGATAATTAGCTATAATTTCTCGAATCTTAATTGAAAATTAACAAAGAACTAGTAAATAAAAATAATAAAACGAATCCTAAACGAATAAACGAATCAATGAGCTTAAATTCGTATTCGATTCGTTTAATAAACGAATCGAATCGAATTGACCCATTTATTAAACGAATCCATTTTTTCAAACCCGTATTCGCTTTAAGGCGAATCGAATCGAACGAATAAACGAATCCGGACCCAAATTGCCACCCTTAAATACACCCCCCTAAGAATCAAAATTTTATACATTTAGCTTGCAATTGGCTCGAAAGTAAGAAAACCAAATTAAAAATACCTAAAAAATTATTGTCTTTTACCTTTTGGAGTGAAGTTACAGTCTCTGGTTTCTCCCTGGAATTCGAAAGTTCTAAAACCCTAATTTATGTTGTTTTTGTGGAAACTACTAAACTAGAAAGCGGTTGATGACAAGAATCGCTTTTTATTTTTCAAAGATATTGATACAGCGGGTGCTTGCTTTTGCTTTATGAAAAAGCAGAGTGAATCAATTTATAACGTATCTGAAACTGAAACTTAACGCGTTGATATTTTATATATGCACTTGCCAAATAAAGGTTTTATAAATCAAAACTTATTTTTTTTTTTGGAGAAAATTAAGGTTTGTTTTTATCGATTACAATGGGATTTTATCATATAGACTTTCCCTTGGTTGTAAAATTTAATTTTATTACAATGATTTTCTTCCAACTTTGGGCCATAATAACTCTCTGTAGAAAATTGATAATCGCATGTTCAAATATGTTTTGAAAACTAGTTCATGAGATCTTCAATTTGGTATATCATTTACATGTTTTGTTTAATTCAAAGATAATATAAACCTATATTGTTTTAATTTATTTATAAAATGTTATAAGGATAAAATAGTAAATTAGTTTTAAAATTTCTATCCTCTCTTCTTTAACCAAACATATATCTAATTAAAATTCTCTCATCCCGTCTTTTGAACCAACATATATTTAATTAAAATCTCTCTCCTCTCCCCTCCCCTCCGTTGAACCAAACAGACTCTTAGTGTTGTTTTGTCTGTTTAAGTAATGTAATTATTGAAATTAGCAAACTTTTTTGTTTTGTAATTTATTTAAGTTTATTTGAAGTCATGGGCAAGAGCGGAAAGGGTCAAAATCAAGGTAACAAGAACTCTAGCGAAGATCGCGATATGAACATGTGAATCCTGAAGACATGGATGATGAAATTGACGCTTGTAAGATTTTTTTTTTTTTTTTTTAAGTTATGTAATAATTTAATTTTTGAATGCCTTTTAGTGGCAATTTTCAGACGTGATGCTGTCCAATTCCTCATTTTCTGTTCAATTATTTTCCATATATTTTTTCCCTCCTTTGCTATTTATGTTTTGGGAAGCTATTTTTGTTTGAGGAAATACGAGGTGGGATTGATTTACTTGCTTTTTCAGTTCTCAAGCAGAGGGATGTTATTCCTTTGGATGTAAATGGCGATGTTGGGGACTCGGACGGAGATAATGAGCATCCAGTGTTTGATTTTGAGGTTCGCATTTGTATTGCTTACTACTGTTGGTTTTGGCTTTTGTTTTCATTTATGTTGCAAAATGTTATTTTTGAAATGTTGTAATTTAAAACTTCTTTATGTTTTATGAATGCATGATTGGTAGCGTCCCTGAATTCTAAAGAACATTAAAAGTTTTCATTTATTACGAGAATTACTTTGTTTGTATTGATTAAATAAATACCTCTTTTTTTCTGTTTTCTCCCCCCACTCTCTGACCATGTAGTAGGTGATTTTTTTCTTTCTTCCACAAATCATTAATTATTGATGGGTTAGTTTACTGAACAAAGTTTTGACCGCATAAAGTGATATAGCTTGAAGATCACAAACTTTCATGTGCATTTTCATCCAAACAAGTTTCATGACTTGAGAATATTTTCTAAACAATATGGATATAGATTCTAACAAGTTTCATGCCCCCAGATTACAATACCGGTTTCGATTTTAACAAAGCCCCAAATGTATTTACCTTGTTCACTTGTATGGGTTGGCTATACAACAAAAATATGTCTACCTTCATGAGAATTAACTTTTTAATTTTATTTTGGGACGTTCTTACAATTGATTGGAGTGCACAAGAGCGTCAAATATGTTTTTGCCAAATACTTATTGCACCTATGTATGTTATCTGCAGTTAAAAGGCAACAAAAATATTTGCAGGCAAAGTACGGTGGTGTTGAGGATGAGATGCATGATGATGAGGAAGACGATAAGGAAGAAAAAAAGGATTTATGGGGTGGGATAAAGAATCAGTACTATTATGGTGACAATCGTGATTTTGAGGTAAGGATTTGAATGGCAATCTATAGAGTGCTTTCCCACTTTCTATTTACTTCTCTTCTTTTTGTGCATGCAAGTAGAACCTTGTTTCAAATTTATGTTTTTGTTGCAATTATATAGCATTACTGATCTCATAGTTTCATGTTCTCTTATTTTTCAAAGTAGTCTTTTAACTTTATTTATATTCTTTTAATGTGTTATATAGCTGCAATCAAGTGATGATGATTCCCCTGCTGAAGAAGAAGCAGAGGTCGTAAGGATGCTGAAGGAGAGGGCACAATCTTTAGCAATGGAAGACTTCGGTCTTCAAGATGCTAGTGATAGTGAAGATAATGAAGATGAGAGTGACAAGGAGTTAACCTTAGGGGTGGGTTTTGCATATTGTTGGTTTGACATTTTTATCAGTTTCCTTGATGAGAGGAAGGATTTTGATAGTATTAACAAATGGATGTAGTTGAATGACATGCTATAAATTTTTTGCAGGAAATCTCAGTTAAAGGGAAAAGTATGACAAAGCCTAAGACAAGCAAAGAAGAAGCTGCAGATGGCCCTGGTACAATTTATGAAGAGGTCAAGAAAGATTTGAATGCTTTGTCAAAGGAGGAGCAAATGGATGTGGTATACAGGTAAAATTGAGCTTCTTCATCTCTTTTTATGCATTTCTCATGGAGAGATTTTCTAATATAAAAGGAATTGAGAAGGAAGTAGTGCAACGCTTAGTTTTGATTCTAGTCAATTTCTTGATTTAATGGGATATTTCAGGGCTTTGGTGTCTGTTATTATCTTGTGTACTGACTACTGGCATATCAAGTTGTTCATCTACCTCCTATGTATAAAGCTTAAAAAATATGCTTTATTTGCCAATTAAATGAGTCAATGCTGTGTGGTATATATCTGGCACCCTTCTATTTATGAAGGGCTGCTTCTTATATGTTGAGTGGGCAGTGCATTTCCAATTTCTGACATAGAGGCTGACTGTAAAAATATATGACTGGATCTGTATCTTTAGACGTTTGATTTTTAGCTTATTCTAGAGTCTAGTGATTAATACTTTAAATTACACATCGTTGTTAATCTTCTGCATATGCTTCCTATTTAATATATTGCTCCTTCAGTTCGGCTCCAGAATTAGTAGGTTTGCTGTCAGAGATGAGTGATGCTCTTGAACAGCTTGAAAACAAAGTTAACCCACTGTTAAGCAAGGTACTATTCTCCTTTGACATTGGTGTTTGAAATTGTGTCATATTTTATGTTCCACTTTATTTGGAAAGCCCTAGACTATCACATATGATACGGTGACTTGGGCTGCTGAATCGCTACATTTTGGATCTTCTACAAGGAAAAACTTAAAAAAAAATTGATCTCCTTTTATTATTGTTGTCTGTACATATAATGCATAGGCATAGATTTTGTTTGACTTGAAAGGATTATAATGATCATATGTTTATGCTACAAGATATTTCTATATGCAAAGATTGTGCCATTTGAATTTAAGTATAAATAATTGCAACTGTCCCATAATATGCTGTGCACCAATGTGTATCATGACAGTTCTATTTATAAGTTTTTCATTGGCAAGTTGTATCCCCACCAATTGTAAGTGTTGGTGATTTTTGTAGGTGAAACAGCGGGAGATCACGTTGGTAGGTGGGATGCGCTATTTGGAAGTGAAGCAACTTCTATTACTGACCTATTGCCAAGCTATAACCTTCTATCTTCTGCTCAAGTCCGAAGGGGAGCCAGTTCGTGATCATCCTGTCATAGCTCACCTTGTAGAGATCAAGGGATTGCTGGATAAGGTCTTCTGCTCTCTTTGAAGAGGCTACCCTGTTCTCTATAGTCATTAGTTAATTTTTGCTTGCCTAGCATGGATAGATTTTCTTATTGACTGATAAATTCTGTAGAACAATGATAGTAGTTTTCTCTATTGGACAAGCAACAAAATTAAAATAATGACAGTACATGTAAAGCCTATGGGGGTGTGTGTGTGTGTTTGTTTATTTGTTGTTTTTACATGCTTCAAATATAACAACGTTATAATTGTCAAGAAATTAAAATTTAATATGTACAGACGATCAGAAAGCCTATATCAATCTAGAAAGCTGGTAGTAACTAAGGGAAGATGCTTTCTACTAATTTCAGTTTTTTCCTGATCTTATTATTATTATTATTATTATTATTATTTTGTTGGCTTACATAAAATAGTTGCTTGTTTATCCGCCAATAAGTTTATATTATTATTATTTGCGGTCATTTTGTTGCCTTGCATAAAATAGTTTGCTTGTTTTTCCTCCAATAAGTTTTATTGTAGCTTCACACTTGTATATTTTGTAAATTATGCTTTATTCTCTTATTATCATCAATAATTCTACTTATTGGCAAGTATCTGTATTTTTCGGGGTCATTTTGTTGGCTTACTTAATGTAGTTTGCTTGTTTGTCCACCAATAAGTTTTGTTGTAGCTTCACACTTTCTGCATGATCTACTTAACAGACAAAACAACTTGATGAAAATCTTCCATCTGAGTTAGATGAGATTTTGAAGAAGAAAGATCATCCAGTTGAAATAGAAGCAAAGTCGGTTAGCGGAAATGCTATATCTATCCTCAAGGAAGATCGTGAGTTATTGAATCTAAGGCTGAAACCTAAAATCCCTATGTCTAGTTCATTTTAAGTTTACCCCATCAATCTTATTGGTGATCAGACAACAAGAAGTATTAAGCTTAAGATTCAATAAACAAACTAAAGAATTACCTATAAAAAGAAAATCAATTATTAAGTGTGTGAATATAGTGTTTCATAACTTCCCCAGAATAAAAATAAAATGCTGGGGTTAGGGATCCACTTTTACTATTTCTAATTTAGAAATCTCCTTTATTATAATATAAAAAATTAATCTTGATATTACCGACCAGCCATAAAGGCGGTATCCTCATTAAATCAGATTTTAATTAAGTCCGACCAGCCATAAATGCGGTATTATTATTTGTCCATAAACCAGCCATATAGGCGGTAATTATCTGTCACCTAAAGACCAGCCATATAGGCGGTGCCACTTTATGTCAAATAAATAAAACCAGCCATTAAGGTGGTAATCTTTTTAGTTTGAATTATAATTTCTATATTATAATTAAGGAAGATTAAAATAATAAAAGCTTCACCCTTCCCCAGCGGAAAATTAACTACTAAACATAAAAGAAATGAGAAGAAGAAGAACTACTATTATTACTGAAAATAAAAATGCATAAATTAAATACTGAAAATAAATACAAACAAGATGCAATCCTTAAATTCCTTACAAAAACCTAAGGAAAGCATGAGAATTACAAATGAAATGGCTTGGTATTTATAGAAAAACCTAAAGGCTTCCACCAATTTCTCCACGAATTGCTCCACCAAACACTCCACCAAACATGCCACAAGACACTCCACAAAACACTCCACCAAACATGGCACCAAACAAGACACCAAACATGGTTGCATGTTTGGTGGAAGTTTGACAAATTTTATTTTTATTTTTATTAATTTTATTTTATATTTTGAAAATGACTATAGTAATTATTCAAACTATACTGGATTGTTCATCAATTTCGGTCTTCCAATCTTCCGAATTCGAAAATATTTAAATCTTCAAAGTTGTATATATTTGAGTTTGATTTAATCTGCAACTTGAATCAGCTTAATCGGATATCGGATGAAAAAGTTATGGCCAAAATACGAAACTTGCATAAAATTGGAATTTCAGACTGTACTTCGTGACGCGTATAGTATATTTTCGTTTTTGACATTTTTTCTCTGAATTTCATCGTTTTAACCCCGGGTTGATTCCATTAAGTCCCAATATTATTTTTATCTGTAAAATAAACAAAAACACATCAAAACGTTCACAAAACTCAAGTAACTATACAAAATATTAGGTTAAATGAGTGGGAAATAGTGATATAAATACCACTCATCAGCCCCCAAAGTACGTAGCTATTGGTCGGGACTGCTACACACCAATCTCACCTTTGTAAATCAAAGGACACAGCCTGCCATGCAGGAGTTCATAGTACACTCAGGATTAAGATCAATCCATATTTGACCATCAAGTAGATTGAAATGACTTTCTTTGCTTAACAGATATTATAAGAATGTCATTTCTATCTGGATCCAGTCCTATATGATCGCATCATACAAGGTGCCTCCATTCTCATGTCTCTACATGGACGATCCGGATTAAGATCGCCATACAAATATAAAATGGACCGCAGCTATAGATAAACCACAAACAAAGTACCCGGTTTGTGCTCTCTATGGACTATTTAAGATTACTAACTTCATACTTAAATCCTCTGCCACTAAGTCTGAAGGTACATAAGTAATCTACGGTATTTACGAAGATATATAATATGCGAAAAATAAACAAATAATTTGATAAATGAATAATGCATCATTTTATTTCAAAACACATGAAACCGTTTACATCACATGTAGCTCTAGGGCATACATCCCAACAATCTCCCACTTGCACTAGAGCAAATGGGACATGTCACGTAATCTTAGACCATCTAGGTGACCTTCAAAAACTTTAGCGGCAAGGTCTTTGTAAACGGATCAGCAAAGTTCTCTGCGGATGCAATCTTTATGACGGTAACGTCTCCTCTCTGCACTATCTCCCTAATGAAATGATATTTCCTCTCTATATGCTTTCCCCTCTTGTGGGTTCTTGGTTCTTTGGAGTTTTCCACCGCTCCATTATTATCGCAATAAAGGGTAAGTGGTCTATCCATATCTGGAACAACTTCCAGATCTCCCAAGAATTTACAGAGCCAGACTGCTGTAGGAAACGACTTTCCTTAGCGCGGCGGAAGTTGCTTGTGGTGGCACCGGGTCCGGTATGGATCTTCAAAATTTTCTTTGCATTCTCCCTTTGTTGTAGTAGCCAAGATCAATCATTTGGTGTCCAACACTTAGATCAACCACTCAATCTTCGAACTATGACTCGAAACCAACAAACCGAAGTGTGGGCTTCACTCACAAAGATTAAACCTCTAAACTATTTAGAGATTTAGGATGTCACAATGGTGTTGGCTTTTTGGAATTTCAAATACTCTCACAAGACTTGTGAATATTTGAAGTTCTTCTCTCTTTTCTCTCAAATTTTTCTCACAATAATTGTGTGAATGAATGCAAAGTGTTAACTTTTGAAGTGAGAGAAATGGTAGAGATTATATTCTCTTACACAAACCAACTAACCTTGTCATTAAGCATCTAATGCTTCTTGTAATGGCCAACACAAAAATGTGAATGCCATACCAAAACATAAGAAATGTTAATCTAAAGACAATGGCTTTGTCATTAAGCATTCAATGCTTTCTTTCAATGGCAAACACATAAATGTGGAGGCCATACCAAAGCATAAAATGCATTAGCTAATGACAAATCTATTAGGTGTATCCAAGCCACCTAATAGACATAATTGCTTAGATGACATGGTAAGCCATATGACTTTGTCTCCAATGGTAAATAAAAATCATTATATTAATAATGATTTATTTACCTTCAATTATGTTGTAGTAATTATCTCATAATTATTACTAACTTGATTATCTCATAATCAAAGAATTCTAGAAAACATTAAGTTAAACTAATTTAATATAGTTTTCATTTGTGACAATAATATTATTAATCTATTAATAATATATAAATAAATATAATGTGAGCATATAATTAGACAATCTAATTATATTAGGTTTGCTACAGTTAATCGAGCTAGCACGGGGACCAAATGGACCTACAGTTCCGAGCTCCAATAATTCCGAAATATTAATTAAACACTTTAATCAAATATTACGAATTATTAACTCGTGTTATTCCACTAAAAACTCGAAGTTGAACTCTCGTTACCGTAGATGGATTAAATAAATCGAACATTTTCGGTGTCCATCGATATAGTCATTACATATGGATTAGCCATTCACGAATATCTCATAAATAGAGCGGGTCATAAGTCCGTTAAAACCCCTCTAAATATTTTGTCTCTTAAGCACCATTAATTTTATAATGAACAATTAATTCATAACAATTATGAATATAAAATACTTTCTATTCGTAATAGAAAAGCTGAGCGCTCAAATTGTTCAAGTCCGAATCAACTCTTAAAAGAGATATTCATCTGCTTCTCGTAAGAATGAGTGAATTCCATATCTATGTAAACGTTCCCAGCTACATAGCAAATTATATCCCTAAAATACGTAGTTATTGGTTGGGAATGCCACACCAACCTCACCATAGTAAATCAAAGGACATAACCTGTCATGCAGGAGTTCGTAGTACACTCAAGATTAAGATCGAATCCATATATGACCATCTATTAGATAAAATGAATTTCTTTGATTAACGGATATTAAAAGAAATTCGTATTTATCCGAGTCCAGTCCTATATGATCTTATCATATAAGGTTCCTCCATTCCCATGTCACTATATGAACGATCTCGGATCAAGATCGTCATACAAGTATAGAATGGACCGCAGCTATAGATAAACCACAAATAAAGTACCCTCCTTGTTCGCTCTCTATGGATTATTTAGATTACTAATTTTAGACTTAAATCCTCTTGTGCATCAAACATACACTAAGTCTAAAGGTACAAGAGTAATCAAGGTAAACAAGACAATTGGACAATATGCAATATAAATCAAACAACTTTGATAAAATGAATAATGCATTTATTATTATTACAATAATCAATTCATTTACAATACATGAAGCTCTAGGACATAAATCCCAACAATCTCTCACTTGGACTAGAGCAAATGGGACATGTCATGTAATCCTAAACCATTTAGGTGACCTTCAAATACTTTAGCCGTTAAGGTCTTTGTAAACGGATCAGCCAGGTTGTCTGCGGATGGAATCTGCGTGACAGCGACATCTCATCTCTGCACTATCTCCTGATGAGGTGATATTACCTCCCAATATGCTTACCCCTCTTGTGGCTTCTTGGTTCTTTGGAGTTTGCCACTGCGCCACTATTATCGCAATAAAGTGTGAATGGTTTATCCATATCTGGAACAATTTCCAGATCTGCCAAGAACTTACGGAGCCAGACTGATTCCTTAGCTGCTTCACAAGCTGCTACATATTCAGCCTCCATGGTGGAGTCAGCAATACAAGATTGCTTAATGCTCCTCCATACTATAGCCCCACCACCTAGGGTGAACACTGATCCAGATGTTGATTTCTAGAATCGACAACCGTCTGAAATTAGAGTCAGTATATCCTCTCAGAATCATATCTGACTTGTATATACAAGCATATAATTATCGTTCTCCGAAGATACTTGAGAATATGTTTCACCGCTACCCAATGATCTAATCCTGGGTTGGATTGAAACCTACTGACTATTCCTATTACAAAACAGATGTCTGGTCTCGTGCATAACATATCATACAGAAGACTTCCAACTACAGAAGCATATGGTATATGTCTCATCTCTCAATTCTTGAGGTGTCTTAGGAGACTGTTCCTTAGACAAATGAATCCCATGTCTGAAAGGTAAATTACCTTTCTTGGAATTCTACATACCAAATCGCACAAGAATCTTGTCGATATAGGTTGCTTGAGACATTGCTAACAGTCGTTTCTTGCGATCCCGAATGATCTGAATCTCAAGTACATAACTTGCCTCTCCCAAATCTTTCATTTGGAATTGGTTAGCTAGCCAGACTTTCACGTCCGATAATATCTTTACATCATTCCCAATGAGTAAAATATCATCAACGTATAACACAAGGAAAACCACATTCCCATCAATGATGCGCTTGTAGACACAAGGCTCATCAATGTTTTGCTCAAACTTATAAAACTTGATCGTAGTATCAAACCTTATGTTCCAAGATCTAGATGCTTTCTTAAGTCCATAAATGGACCTTTGCAACTTGCAAACTTTTTGCTCTTGACCTTGGGTAATGAACCCTTCTGGTTGTACCATATAGATACTCTCATCAAGATTACCATTCAAGAATGCAGTCTTGACATCCATTTGCCAAATCTCATAGTCATAATATGCGGCAATGGAAAGAAGAATCCTGATGGATTTAAGCATGGCTACTGGCGAGAAAGTTTCTTCATAGTCAACTCCCTCTTTTTGGGTATAACCATGTACTTTCCCATCTATTCCTCTTTTTCTCTTGTAGATCCACTTACAACCTATGGGTTTTACTCCATTAGGTTGGTCTACAAGTTCCCAGACTGAGTTAGAATACATGGACTTCATCTCAAGGTTCATGGCTTTGAGCCATTCTTCTTTATCAGTATCATCCATTGCACTACGATAGGTCAATGGATCATCTATGCCATCACAAGATGCAATAACTTGCACCTCACTATTTCCTAGATAGCGTTCAGGTTGTCTTACAACTCTCCAACTACGCCTATGTGGTATGGTATCCTGATAAACTTGTATCTGACTTTCAGATGTAGAAGGTGTTATGTCTTCGTCAACATTTGACAATGATGTACTGGTCGTACCAGCAAGTAACTCCTCAAGTAACACTTTACTTCGAGGTTTGAACTCTCTCATATTGTCCTCCTTAAGAAATGTAGCATTTTTCGACACAAATTCTTTATTATCTTCTGGACTATAAAAGAATCCACCCCTAGTTTCCTTAGGATAGCCTACAAATAGGCACACCTGTGAATGTGGTTCCAACTTAGTAGTCTTGTTCTTTAGCACATGTGCCGGACACCCCCATATGTGAAAATGTCGCAAACTAGCTTTATGACCATTCCACAACTCTAAAGGAGTCTTAGAAACAGACTTAGAAGGAACTACATCCATGATATACATTGCAGTTTGCAATGCATACCCCTAGAATGAACTAGGTAGACTGTTTAAACTAAACATTGATCTTATCATGTCTAGTAGGGTTCGATTTCTCCTTTCTGAAAACACCTTTTGTTGTGGTGTTCCAGGTGCTGTGAGTGTGAAACAATTCCATGCTCAACTAAGAATTCCTCAAAATCTCTATCAAGGTATTCTCTCCACGATCTGATCGTAGAATTTTGATGCTTTTACCTAATTGGTTCCCAACCTCAGCATGATACTCTTTGAACTTTTCAAATGTATCTGACTTGTGCTGCATTAGGTAAACATACCCATATCTGGAATAATCGTCAATGAAAGTGACGAAGCATTCAAAACCAACTCGGGCTTTTACATTCATCGGTCCGTAAAACATTCGAATGTATTAGCTCAAGAGTTTCTTTGGCTCTTATCCCTTTTTCCAGTAAAAGGTCTTTGGTCATTTTGCCTTCTAGACAGGATTCGCAGACAGGTACAGTACCAAGTTTTAAATGATTTAAAACTCCATTCTTAATTAGTCTATCTATCCGGTCAAGGTTATATGACCAAGTCTAAGGTGCCATAAATAGGATCATCATGAGAAATCTTTTGCCGTTTAGTTTTAGATCTTTCAATCTTAAACATTTCAGTATTAAGCAGTGATTCATGCATTAACGGCCTTAATACATATAGATTATTTTTGGAGTTTCCCGTGCATATATTTAATCCATTTCTACTAATAATAATTGACTTATTATTAAACGAAACAGAAAAATCACATTCCATAAGTTTGTTACAGAAATCAAATTCATGCGAAAATGAGGAAATATAGCACACCATTCAAACATAAATAACTTTTATTAAAATTCAAATTTGAAACTCCCACTGCTCTTGCTGAAATAACATCCCCTGTCCTAAACTCTCATGGTAAAGCTACCTTCAGTAAGGTCCCTCCATGATTCAAGTAGCTGCAAAGAACAACAAACATGGTTAGTGGCACCAGAATCAACAATCCATATGGATTATCATCCTCCACCAAAAGAGACTTAATGACAAGTAAATCATATTTACCTGAGTTATTCTTCTCTTTAAACTCTGCAAGGGATTTAGGACAATTCCTTTTCCAATGCCCTTGTTGTTCACAATGGAAACATTTTCCTTTGGCATTGGTTCTTTGGAGCTTTTATTGTTCTTCTTTTTCATTGTTTTGCCTTGCCTCCAATTGCCTTTCGTTCTTCTTTGCAGAATTAGAAGATTCGGCAAAACATTTGCCTCGGTATTGGGCCTATGAGGACCGTTCATAACAGACTCATTATTGGTGAGCTCATTTAGCAGTTCAGTCAATGTGAAAGTCAACTTTTTCATAGAGCAGTTGCTCTTAAACTGCAAAGAAACTCTTCGGAAGGGTTTCCATGATCATTGTCACCTGGCTTTGCACATTAATACGTGCACCATGGGTTTAAGCCATATTAAGATGAGCCATCATCCTTAACACATGGTCTCAGACTGATGTGCCTTCCTTCATTCTAGCGGTCAATACAGAGGCAATTGCCTCATGTTGTTGCCGGTCTGAAGGTTGCCAAAAACATTTCTGTAATGACTGCATAATCATTGATGCTATCGCCATAGGCTCATGCTGTGCAGCAAAAACCTCAGACATGGATGCTATCAAAGAGCTATGGGCTTTCTCATCAGCTTTAATCCAATTATTATAGGCATTACGTGCAGCTCTGCCAGCATTAAGTGCTGGCTTAGGAGGACATTCCTCCATTAGGACGAATTTAAGGTCTTCACAGACCAAGATAGCATTCATGTCACTTTTCCATTTAACATAATTATCACTGGTTAATTTTTCTTATGTTTGATAATGGAGATTATTGCAGATGTCATGACTGAAAAAATAATAAACGCGCATTCAATATTCATTCGTCGCATATTAAAATTGTCAAAATATTTAGGCATAAAATTAAACATGATGCATGATCAATGTATAATGAATTAGAAACCTAAAAGAATTACTATGCCACGATTATCTATCATCCCACAAATAAGTGCCGCCGTAGGGTAGGTCAAGTATTCGCATGATAGACTGAGACATTCTCAATTGACTAATATATCTGAAATAACTTTTATTCCTATATTAATCAACTATCGTTATTTTGATCAAGGAAGCTTTGATTAACAACTTAACCATTCCTTTATGAGTGTAACTCATTATTTCGGAACCATTGGACTTAACTAGTGAAGTGCCGTCGTAGGGTAGGTCAAATCACCAAATACATCTAGAGTCCCTATCTTTTCGGAATCCAAACCTGATATTGACCCAAAAAGGACACCACCCGTAGGGGGATGAAAGTAAAGCCGTCTCGAGGCGTGATGAGTGGTAAATCTATCACTATTTTCCACTCATTTAACCTAATAATTTGTATAGTTTCTTGAGTTTTGTGAATATTTTGATGTGTTTTGTGTTATTTTGTAGATAAATAAAGTTTCAAGACATTCTGGAGGTGATTTGGAGCAAAACTGGAAAAAATGGACAAAAATGGCATTTGGTAATTATCTAGCGTCGCGACGCCTAACGTGCGTCGACTCTTTGCTAACGTGCGTCGGGTCAACAAGTCAGAATTTGAGAAGTTTGACTTTGCTAACGTGCGCCGTGCCATGTGTCACCATCACAACCGATCTGCTAACGTGCGCCGTGCCACGTGTCATCAGCCTACGGTGCCGACAATCGCCATCGCCACGTGTGCCACGTGTCATCCTATGTGTCACCACGTCAGCAGCCACGTCAGCAAGTCAACAAGTCAACTTCGCCATATGCCATGCCATGTCATCATCCACGTCAACCGTTGACCAAGTCAAAGTGCCACGTCATCATCAGCCAATCAAAGCATGCCACGTGTCGACACGTGTCATAATCCTACGGTGCCGACAATCGCTTTCGCCACGTGTCGCCACGTCAGTGCCACGTCATCACTGCGTCAGCTTAATCATTCAGTTGCCAGCCGCCTTTGCCATGTGTCGAGCTCTCGCCGTGCCACGTTTTACTATTCTAGCGTCGCGACGCCCGAGGCTTACCGAGGCCTATAAATAGAGCTTCAGATTTCAGTTTCAGATGTACAATTCTCTCTGAGTTCTCTGATGTAAATAGGGAGTTCTCTTCTTAGTTTCTTTAATTTTTAGTTTTGTAAATAATTTTAATTACGTTCTGTAATAGTAATAGTAATTTTACCTTTTGTAATAGTAATAGTAATTTACTTTTACCTTTTTACTTTTACAGTTTTACTATTCTACCATGCCGAGGTAACTTCCCCCTGCTAGGTGAAAGGTAATTCTTTTACTTTTACTATTTAGATTAATCTCCCTTAAATATAATATATTCACTATTTAAGATTTGACTTAAAAGGGATACCGCTATATTGGTCGGTTGGTAAATCAATTTAATCTGGTTAAACTTGACTAAGTAAGGATACCGCCAGACTGGTCGGTTGGTAATTAAATTTCCGTTCCGCCTTTATGGCTGGTTTAATTTGGTTTCGCCTTTATAGCTGATTGGACTTAATTTGACTTAATCAGGTTACCGCCTATATGGTTGGTTGGTAAAATAATAACAAGTTAACATATTATATTAAAAGAGATATCTAAATAGTAAATAGTAAAAGTTGATCCTTTTACCTTAGCAATTTACTTTCAGCATTTTCACTTTATGTCTTTTACTTTTAAGTCTTTACTAGTCCTAGTTATGTGTTAGTTATCTGGTGTTGTGATGAATTCTAATATCACCGGTTTATAAGGGGTTATTTATAGTTTGGGTAATTTAAAGGTTTACTTATTAAGTCTTAAGCTTAATGCTTCTTGTTATCTGATCACCAATAAGATTGATGTGGTAAATCTAAAATGAACTAGACATATGAATTTTAGGTTTCAGCCTTAGACTTAATAGCTCACGATCTTCCTTGAGGATAGATAACCTTTTAATAGATTCCTTACAGGATAGACATATACCTGTCGGGCGGGGGTTAGCCATAATTGGAACTTAAACTTAATGAATCCAGATAATTTGGTTGACATAGACATATGGTTCAATTGGGTTAAACTGGGTATTTGCGTCTGACCATCGACAGATGCTTTCGCATAATTTCGTGTTCCAGGTTAGTAAAGCAATTTATTACACAAACATAAAATAATCACTTCATCTTTTAAAAGATATTAGAAGGATTCACAACCCTAGATCTTTGTGTCTTTTGTTATTTTCCTTAGTATTTTCTTTTGTCTTTTTATTTATTTAACAAATCTACAATCAACCAAATCAATCAAGCAATCATTCTCTTCACCCTCAATTAGATATTTGTAAATAAATAGATTCAATAATTAATAAAAACAATAGGATTAAGTCATCGTGGGATCGATACTTTTATACTACTTGAACGATACATGCGCTTGCATTATACGCGTGTGATTACGCCGGTCAAGGCGCCTATTGAATCTCACGTTTCTAGATAACAATGGAGATCAAGGGATATATTGTTGTATATCCCTCTCCCACTCACTATTTTGAAGTTTAAGGTTTCTATCTCACTAGTTTCTAATGTATTAAGATTATGCTCGGCTAAAACATATCTTTATTAATACTAGTGGATTATTAGTGATCTAACCAATTTTAACATTTAAAATTTTATTCACTAATACTTATTAGTCTCTACTTAATTAAACTAATTTAATCAAGTTTTCTTAAGCGATAATTAATTTTACAATTAAAATATTAGTTCACATATAGGTTTCAAAATTTTAGAATTCAACTAATGGACTATATGTCATTAAACCATTTAACAGATTAAAAACACATTATTTATTCCAACGATACGTGGTATTGTATCCCGAGTGCAAACCAAATTACCATCCATTCGGAAGTGGCTATGGAATTTATATATGGGTTTCCATCCGATATACCAAGGAAAATAATGTACTCATAATGCCCATTTGTTCATAAACTTGAATTCATAATTTTTAAACCTTTAAACTAATTAATCTTATTAATTCGTTAACATGCATCTTATATTCTAATTAAAATTTTAAATTTACATAAAATCATATTTTATGACTTGAATATCATGCATGTCTACATGTTATGGCATGTGAAAATGCAAGAGTAGGCACCCTAGGGTATATGTCATGTTAATAAATAATTTAAAACACTTATATATGCCCAGGTCTGGGCTGAAAATGTTAGTGTTACGTTTTCTGGGCGTTCGAACACTTTCCATGCAGTAGCAAAACGTTTGAGTAGCGTTTGACTGGAGTTCGAACGAAATCGGTCTAGTGTCAAAACACTAGAACTTCATTTACTCCGTTCGGGAGCTTCCGGAGTCCGTTTTGGTCCCCATTTTTTTCTACGGACTCGTAACGGAATGAAGTTTCACATACATACATAAATTGCGTTAACCGGGCTCTTATTTTCTTTTAAAAAAAATACTAATCTAATTAGTACAATAAATCCAAGGCATCCATTGGTCTTCAAATCTTGCTCTATGGTATGTTGTTGAGTTCTTCGCGGAATAGGTTCATAATGAGTCCTTCGCGGCATCGGCTCCTCCAAGTTACAAATCGAGTTACAAAATGGACTTATTACAAAGGAAATAAACTTACAACAATTGAAAGAATATGACCTTATGGTCTTACATCTCCAATACTAAAAATAAGAGCCGGAAAAATTAACGATCAACCCAATACATTCATCACATGAATCAAAGTAAATATTCATCACATGAACATTAAAATCCATTCATCTCATGAATCTAATTGTGCCTACTCATCACAACATGCATATAAATAATTTATGTCTAATATAAATTATTAAAACTTAAACTTAAAAAGAGAAAGGGTTAAGAAAACTTTTCAACCTTAAGCTCTTGATGCCAATTGTAGGAAACGACTTTCCTTAGTGCGACGGAAGTTGCTTGTGGTGGCACCGGGTCCGGTATGGATCTTCAAAATTTTCTTTACCTTCTCCCTTTGTTGTAGTAGCCAAGATCAATCCTTGGTGTCCAACACTTAGATCAACCACTCGATCTTCCAAACTATGACTCGAAACCAACAAACCGAAGTGTGGGCTTCACTCACAAAGATTAAACCTCTAAAATGTTTAGAGATTTAAGATGTCACAATGGTGTTTGGCTTTTTGGAATTTCAAATACTCTCACAAGACTTGTGAATATTTGAAGTTCTTCTCTCTTTTCTCTCAAATTTTTCTCACAATAATTGTGTGAATGAATGCAAAGTGTTAACCTTTTGAAGTGAGAGAAATGGTAGAGATTATATTCTCTTACACAAACCAACTAACCTTGTCATTAAGCATCTAATGCTTTCTTGCAATGGCCAACACAAAAATGTGAATGTCATACCAAAACATAAGAAATGTTAAGGTAAAGACAATGGCTTTATCATTAAGCATTCAATGCTTTCTTTCAATGGCAAACACATGAATGTGGAGGCCATACCAAAGCATAAAATGCATTAACTAATGACAAATCTATTAGGTGTATCCAAGCCACCTAATAGACATAATTGCTTGGATGACATGGTAAGCCATATGGCTGTCTCTAATGGTAAATAAAAATCATTATATTAATAATGATTTATTTACCTTCAATGATGTTGTAGTAATTATCTCATAATTATTACTAACTTGATTATCCCATAATCAAGACTTGATTATCTCATAATCAAAGAATTCTAGAAAACATTAAGTTAAACTAATTTAACATAGTTTTCATTTGTGACAATAAATATTATTAATCTTATTAATAATATAAAATAAATATAATGTGAGCATATAATTAGACAATCTAATTAATTAGGTCTGCTACAGTTAATCGAGCTAGCACGGGGACCAAATGGACCTACAGTTCCGAGCTCCAATTATTTCGAAATATTAATTAAACATTTTAATCAAATATTACGAATTATTAACTCTGTGTTATTCCACTAAAAACTCAAAGTTGAACTCCCGTTACCATATATGGATTAAATAAACCGAATATTTTCGGTGTCCATCGATATAGTCATTACATATGGATTAGCCCTTCACGAATATCTCATAAATAGAGCCGGGTCATAAGTCCGTTAAAACACCCTCTAACTATTTTGTCTCTTAAGCACCATTAATTCTAATGACACAATTAATTCATAACAATTATGAATATAAAATACTTTATATTCGTAATAGAAAAGTTGAGCGCTCAAATTGTTCAAGTCCGAATAAACTCTAAAAGAGATATTCATCTGCTTCTCGTAAGAAGAAGTGAATTCCATATATATGTAAAACGTTCCCAACTACATAGTAAATTATACCCCCAAAATACGTAGTTATTGGCTGGGAATGCAACACCAACCTCACCATAGTAAATCAAAGGACATAACCTGTCATGCAGGAGTTCGTAGTACACTCAAGATTTAGATCGAATCCATATAAGAGGATCATCATATTAGATAAAATGAATTTCTTCGGTTAACGGATATTAAAAGAAATTCGTATTTATCCGAGTCCAGTCCTCTATGATCTTATCATACAAGGTGCCTCCATTCCCATGTCATTACATGAACGATCCCGGATCAAGATCGTCATACAAGTATAGAATGGACCGCAGCTATAGATAAACACAAACAAAGTACCCTCCTTGTTCGCTCTCTATTGACTATTTAGATTACTAATTTTAGACTTAAATCCTCTTGTGCATCAAACATACACTAAGTCTAAAGGTACAAGAGTAATCAAGGTAAACAAGACAATTGGACAATATGCAATATAAATCAAACAACTTGATAAAATGAATAATTGTAACATCCCAGATTTTTGAGACTGTTCTAGATGATTCCCGGAATGATATTATAGTCTCGGAGCATGATGATAACGAAGAATAAGAGTTCAATTGGTGTTATATGGGTTGGAATAATAGATTATGAGTATTCTTCGCGTTGGAAAATGTGTGGGATCAAAGGTCAGTTACACAATTTTTACTATACGAGTAAAGTTTACTGTTTTGACCATAGAATTAGGAAACGAACTCCGATCGAGTTGATTCTTGAACCAGCGGACTCATTTTTCTGAGACGGACAACTTTCGCGTTGAATGGTTTTCGAAAATCGAACCAGAAGGGCTTCAAATGGGCTGATTTCTGAAAAATACCCTCCTAGTGGGGTATTTAGTCATTTTCGAAAATGAGATATTTGTGTTTTTATTTATATTATTATTAGTTTTATTATTAAAGGGAATTACAAAAAAAAAAAAGAAAGCAGAACCCGTTTTGGCGAGAGAGAAAAGAGAAGGGGGTAACGACGGCGACCTCTGACCACCAGCTCACCGGCGGACCACCGGTTCGATGCATCCGGTCACGGTGCATTGCCGGTGGCCGGCGCAGCTGCAGGGGATGCCGGAATCGACGTCAGGAAGGGAAAAAGGGGCGCGGTAATGGGTTTCCCGATCCTGGCTCGTCGGTTCGTTTTACGAGCTGTGCCTCCCGCCAAATCGAAGCCCTCGACGAGTACTACGAGTGTGTGCGAGTCGGTTTTTCACCGAACAGCGGCCGGAAGCACGTGAATTGAGGAGGAAAATTGGCCCATGAATAGTACCCAAAATGAACAGTAGCTCCGATCAAAATTCGATCCACACCAGCGCATTCATATGGCCGATGGGAGTCCGAATATGGCCTCGGAATTTCGGTACGACTCTTCGTTTATAATTTGACGTTTTAAAGTGTGTTGATTTAGTTTCGGATAATTCTGGTAGTTCCGTAGTGTAGCAATTGTTATGATTTGAATTAAACATAATATTATATGTTAAAACGATAAATATGGTAGAATCCGGGGAGAATCGGATAAGATTTGATTGATCCGGTAGAATAGCGAGTTTCGGTAAAACAGAGTTTCTCGTGCGACCGAGCGTAGTTGACCGTAATCATGAAAATAGTATAGATATGATATTACGAGGGTAATTGAGCAATTCCGAGTAGTTCGGAGGGTTCGAGACCTTCCGTAGTATTTGCGGAAAACTTTTCCGCAAGATTTGCCGCAACGCGTAAAACGAGATTCTAGGCTATTTGGCTAGTTGATATAGTATAGAAGGTTGTATAGAGTAATGAAGTTGTACCGAAATATCGGAGATGATTCAGGTGTTTCGGGGAAGCCCGTAGTTATTATAGATGAGTTAAAAGTTCCGCAAATAGCGGTTCTGACATATGTTGTGATTTGTTTTGACAGATCGGGTCCAGGTTCAGAGTGTCCGCGAAGCCTGGTAAGTAACTCATGCTTCAAATACTTAAGAGATTTAATGTTGTTCGAGGTTAGTAACATAATAAAGCTGTATACAGTTATATGCATGAAATGTATATATTTATTAATATATATAGATGAATGTAGATTAAAGAAGCAGGTGTATGAGTAAAAAGGTTAAACATGAGCATATAGAAGTAAAGAGATGTACACATGTATGTCGGACAGTTATGACCCACAGCGTCACTATTTGTACAGATCACGGTGTTGTTGTACAAATTAACTATGTGACAAAGGAGATTGCTCTCTTATCATTTGTGATTAGATCACCTTAGATGTATAAGTGATGAGAGGTCCTTATGATTTGTTCCTGGACGGAGAATGATATGAGACAGTATCAGTCCACGTAGGATAAATCATTAAATATCCCTAGTCAGAGTATTATCGAGATTGGACATCGATAAATACGTAAAAGACTAGTATTGCACTTGTGCGCGTTGTGAGGGCACAACGACATAGTTCTCATATATTTGGGTATAGGATACTCATGCAAGTGTAGTATGAGGTTGTGTTTTACCGATGGTACGGGAAACAGCTTCGCTCTGGATAGACCCCATCAGAATCCCATTGGTAGTATGACTGTGTGTCTATGGGAGTCCGACATCAGGGTAGGTGTATTTAGTCTTAACCTGAGACTTGCACCGCTAATGCTTGCGACAATCAATATATATTGGTGAGGTCGCCCGGACTTTAACCGGTTCTGTGTACGCCAATGCTGGGTATATTGAGAATGTAGAGTATTGGGTGTGATGTCAAGACGGAAGTATCACTCCAGTTATAGTGGAGATGATGTCACGTAGGATACAGTATTAGTACTCTTAAGTGCTGCGCAGCCATCGGGATATTATGACAAAGTCATGTAAATCTGATTATAGAGACTAGTTACCAGACTCTGACATGTTCTTCGTACGGGGCAGACACAACTCCAGCCCCAGGCCTAGCACGTGACCATCCGATACTGGATCGATGTACACGATACGCTGTATACTACGCCTGATATAGATCATATATTCCTGTAAGGATATTTCTGGAGAATTGGGTAGGCATGGCGTTTTGCTAGAAGCTAACCTTGTCTTGTAAATCGGTAAAATGTCGTACTTGGTACGTGCGTGTTCGGATAGTCCGACGACCGTATTTACTGCAAACATATCCGAGGATCTCTTGGGTCGCTTCCCAATGATTCACCGATGATGTATAACTCGCACTTTATTAATCTGGGATTAATTCGATGAGTGAGAGAATTAATCTAGGATTAATTGCGGAGATATTTTATCTAGGATAAAATATCATTAAAGAGAGATAACGATTACTTTGGAATTAATAAGAAATTAATATATTTGATATATTAAATGAAATTGGATTTCAACGCGGAATTAAAATTGGATTTTAATTCGGGCGAACGAATTAATTTAGAATTAATTTGTTAGCGACGTGAATAGTGATTTCGCTAGGCGTAATCATTAATTGCGACGCAACGGAAATTTGCTAATTAGGAATTAGCGAACCCGAGCCCGAGAGTGATTGAGGGAGCGCATTGGCATTTTGAATTCGAGTGCGGCACGCGAGTCACATCAAGCGTCAAATCATTCGTCACATCAAGCGTCAAATCAAACGTCACTTTGAGTGATATGACATTTGATTGATTGATGTGATTGATTGATTGAAAAGTAACTTGACACTTTGAGTGATGTGAGTTGTTGGAATAGTGCAAGTGGTTGGAAAAAGTATTACCATTTAATTATTTGATAATTAATTTGGTAAATCTTTGATATTTTATGGAAAATATATAAAGCTTTTGGAAATTGTTTTACCAACTAACAAACATATTTCCATCTTCATCTCTTTCTCTCCACTCACGCCCAAATAGGGTTGTGAAATGCTCATTGTTTCAGCTGTGTGGAATGCCGAGCAGTGTGAGCCATTTTGGAGCCATTTTGTGGAAATTTTGGCGAGAGTTATACGAAGGTGTTAGGGAAACCCACCCACGAGCCGGGAATCGTTCGATGAAGATTCGAAGCTCAAAATGATGGAACAAAACTGAAAACAGTGGGCAGTGCACTGCACATTGGGCGTGACTTCTCCAAGGAATAAATGGCTTTGTTCGTCATCAAATCATCTCAACCGATCGATGTGTGAGTATTCTGCTACCTCCGTTGATGTATTCACATGATTTTCCATGCTTTTTATTGATCTTGGGACCTAGAATAAAACCACAATGGCATCAAGAGCCTAGGTTCAAGCACAAAACTTTTAGGGTTAAAATTTGGGTAAATGAATTTGAGCATGATTTTATTAAATTGGATGTTTGAATATGCTTAAATCATGTTGAATTGAAGATTGATTTGATCAATTTCAAGAATTATGTTTGGAACAAATTCCCCTAAATTGATGTGTTGGCCGAATCTTAGGGTTCATATTTGATCTTGGATTTTTTGATTTTGATTCATTGGATGAGTTGGAATCATATGGATAATGTTAATTTGAGATTGAATTGGATTGAATTTTGAATGAACAAAAATCCTTAAATTCCTTACTTGGCCGAAGCATAAGCCCTTTAATGTCTTGAAATTGATTTTTTAATTCATTGGATGTGTTGAAAATCCTTTAGGGATGTTGATTTAATGTTACATTTGATTCAATTGGATTGGATTAGATTTGGATAAAAATGCATCCCTTGGCCGAGACACTTTAGCATGAGTAATGGGTTTGATTTTTCATTAATGTGTTGGACATGTGATGATGATAATGAGCATGATTAATTGGACAAATTAATGTTATTGAAATATTGAATTGTGTATTGATCATGTAATACACTTTACAATTAATTAGATTATGAAATTGGACTTTATGATTTAATTAATTGGGCTTGAATTGGATTGGGTCATTTAAAGTTGTTATTGGGCTTATTGGGCTTTGTTGTACAAAGTTGGGTTTAGGCAAATTGGATTGGATCCAATTGGGCCCAAAACCACTTTCGTTAAGCCCAAATGCGACTTAATGAACCTTTAAAGTTTAATTGGGCCTAATGGGCCTAAATTGATTTATGGGCTATGGAGTAACTCCCGGATTGGACTTTGGTTATCGGTTTGACCCGAGTTGACCAAAAGTCCACGCCTTAAGAAATCAATTAAAAGCCCATTGGACTTTAATTGAATTGACGTTGGACGTTAATCTGTCTTTGAGACGCGTTACGATTAAATTGGAATTTAAATCGTAAAAGGTTTATGAATTAAAATGTAATATTTAATTTGGAATGAAATAAAGAATTAGGATTGGATGCATATTAAATTGGATTTAATTATGTAGTTTAATTTAATTCGAGAATTCGTACTTTGAGTACTTATTCGCAAAACGAGTTTGACTCGCGCAAAATCAAATCGTTGTTTGAACATTGGATGATCACTAATTATCAGATTAATTAATTTGATAGAGTGATTGATAACATGCTTGTGTGAATACTTGGTTGTGATGAATGAATAATGTATATCGGATGGATATTAGCCGGGTGGGCAAATTTTAGAAATTGTTGTAATAAATTCGATTTATTTAAATTGGACCTTGCGTGTCCAGCCTTATCACCTCTATTCTCTTCTTTGTATTCTTTCTCACCTATTCCCCTCAATGTAAATGAGGTTTCTTTAGAAGGTAGTGTAACGGTTAGAAGTAATACAAGTGCTAGTTTGAGAGAGAAAGTGAGAGATTTGATCTAGGATCAATGTTTTAAGTATCCATCCGTATATCATTATTATTTACTTTCATATGCGCTTTATTATGTGTTTAGAATGCATGTTTAAGGGTGTATGATGATGAGACCTTAACAAAGATAATAAATTGGTAGCCAATTTGCACGCGAAAACCCTCATCAAATATCATGCGTTTTTCCTTCTATTGAGTGATTCTTACTCAAGATCCGAGACTGGCATTGGGTTGTTGGCCAAAGTCAAGCCCTTGTCCGTCGAAGATGTGTTTGAATCACGAGAGCTTTGTTCCATATTGGTGTCTTGTCCAAGTTGTGGTTTGTTGGCCAAAGTCAAGACCACTTCTTGTCCATCGACATTGATTACGAAGCTTTCCATGGTCAATGGGTCACGCTTGACTGGGATCACTAGGTTTGTTGTGCCAAAGCCAAGGCCTAGTTGATTCAGAGGAAAAAATGTTAGGGTACATGTTGGATATGTAGGCATATATAGGATATATGTTTCGGACTTAGATGTCCACCTACTGGATCTAGGAATTGGATTAGATTCAATTGATCTTCGAGATCTACCTAGTTAATTATCATACAATTTGTTGGCCAAAGTCAAGATTGTGTGATATTTAACGGGATCCTAGCCCACTAGGAAACACGGTTTCCCGAGTACTCAACAGAGGGTTAGAGGCTCACTGAAAAATAGTGGGAGGTAAGAATTGAATTTGCAATATTCGTTCAATTACTCGTCATACGCGCTCAAACAAATCATTCGTCAAATATAAATTAAATGTTAGTTGGACTAATATTTAAATTGTTGTTTTAATAAGCAGTTGGACTGTATTATAGTTGATTATATAATTGGATTATAGTAATCAATATATTTGAATTAATTAATTTCGATTAACAGTTGATTTTATAATTGGATTATAGTAATCAATGTAATTGAGGTTAATTAATTTAAATTATATTTGATTATATAGTTGGACTATGATAATCATTATAATATATAGTACCACAAATCGTTGATTAAATAGTTGGACTATTAGAATCAGATAAATTGAAAGTTGGACATTTAAAATATAATCTTGGATTAAAATATTTTAAATGACTTAATTTTCAAATTGGGAATAATTTCAGGATGGTCCTGGAAATAAATAATAAGTTACTTTATTAGATAAAATAACCTATTATGCCATGCCCGAATTAAGCAATAGTAAGAGCATGATCTTTGGAAGTTTCATGTAATGATAACTTAAAGTGCTTTATTCATTATACTTGTCATAAATCTATGATTAGACTAAAGAAGTATTAAAATTGTAATTAATAATTCTTGGAGAATTAATGACTAATCTCAAGGAGATAAAGTCAAACTTTGAAATTAGGTAAGTAGCGCAAGGCGCACCTCACTTCAATATTCTAGAAACCCAAGGCTTGGCCAAAGGCTTTTGAAATATTGGAAAGGTAAAGGCAAAATCATTATAATCTTCTGGGAAGATAAAGGACATATCCAAAAAGGACTGCTGTTTTGATATGGCAGACACGAAGGAATTAAAGAAAGGGCAAGGCTCTGACTTTAATAATGTTTGTCAAAAATTATGTCCATTACTTGTATTGAAATTAGATTTCAAATACTTAGTGTGGTACATAAAATTATATGTATTGATGTTCAGAATCTGCTATGAGCAGGATACTGACTTCAAGCTGAGATTAATCTGCGAATCGGAAACGGGACGAAAGTCGTTGTTTCGACCGTAGAAACCTAAGTTTAGGAACTACCCTTCGGGCATGTACTTAAATTAGGAACTGTTATAATGTAACTAGTTTGACTAAAAACATTATCTTTATATCAGTGTTTAATCTGTTGCGGATAACCTTTATATACTAGAACACTAAAGTGTTTCATTATATAAAGATGATATTGAGATAAACACATTAGATGTGAATAACAGTATTTATATTTTGAATATAAATAAATCTCAAACATATAACATGACAAATAAATAGCTCTAACTGATTTGATCAGAAGAGACTTATTTGTGGCATTGTTGTCTGGGACACAATTAAGCAAGACTCGTATATCCACACTTTTGAAGAGTGGGTACTAGGACTGATTTGACTATTCAAATAAAGTCTACGAATCTAATTTATTAGGTAAAGTACCTAAAAACACTATTTACTTGGTAATAGTGACAGTGCCACCGATCTGTTAGCCCTATTCATGGTGAATTAAGTGGGCCCATATCTAGCTAGGCTAGAAATGGATATGAATATTTCGTGACCTAACGGATGTGGCATCACGTTACGATTATGTGTTTCTTTTGAAGAACATAAATCGAAAACTTTTGGAGTTTCGACACGAAATAGACAGACAAATCGGCCATTGTATTATACCATCATGGTAAGACTGTGATGGAAAATACTTAAGCAGTAAGTTTCAAAAATACTTGAAAGAGTATAGTATTCTTTCAAATGAGGACTCCTCCCTAGACACGTCAGTTTGACGATGTGTCCGAACGGGGAAACTGAATCTTGTTGGACATGATAAGGTTCACCGTGAGTCGCTCTGAACTACTATTCCTTCAACGAATATACATTAACAGTGCAAAACTTATTTAGAATAAGGTTCCATAAAAATCTGTTTGACAGATATCATATTGGATATTAAAGGGAAAGAAACATGGTTTCTCACTCCTAATAATTTGGGAATGTTGGGCATATGTTTGGATGATACCAAACTAGAACCCAAATTGGATAAGTGCCAAATGTAGGTTATCCTAGGGAAAACCATAAGTATAGTACTTATACATCTCACTTGAGAACAATGAGATTGTTGCTCACCATGCGGTTTTCCTAAGAGGAATACCGATATGCAGTGGCAAGTGGGAGGATAGTAAAACTCGATGAAAATCGAAGTAATACTGTTCTAGGCGCGAAGTCCTTAATGGAACACAAACAGTTCATCATGGATGAATCTGTACCATTAATCTTCGAATACACAAGAACCAAGTAGATCGGAGAGAATCAGAAAATAACCTGGGGTATGGGTTTCTGATCTCACCTCATAAAGATGTCAATCTTATTGAGGAAGACAAACCGACTATGTTTGAGGTAGTGATACAAGGTATCGACACCATATATGGCAAAATCGCTTTCCTGAGAAGGAAACCTTTCGGAGGATGTTTACAACATCCTACCGATTTTTTCGTACCAATAACTAGCAAACAAGGTTTGCGGGTTGTTCGATCCATGTTTGGATTGAAACATGCATGAGGTTCTTGGAACTGTCGTTTTGATGTAATCATATGTAGGGGTATTTAGGGGCTGAATCCGATAACGCAGCGGAAGCGGGAAAATCAAAATTTTCCGATTTCAAAATTTTTCTCGGATTAATTAAATAAACACATTTATTTAATTATCCATAATCAAATTATGAAATAAAATTCAAATGAATCATATTCAAGTGAATTTACCGAAATGCCCTTACATTGGTATTTTGTCCATTTTAGTCTGAAATTGATCTAATCAATTTTGAATGATTCTAAATCATTTCTAAGATGAACTTAGCATGTTCAAAACATCAAAACACCACCAAAGCACCAAAATCCCCAAAATCTAATCCTTGGCCGAGCCCCTCACAAAGGGGGCATTTTGTGCCTTTTTTCATTTCATGCTTCAAAACACATCTAAATGTAATCCAATCAACATGAAACTTTATATGCATCATATAAACATCCAAATGCACAACATATATGAAAAGCCCCAAATTTGGAATTAGTCATGAACCCTAATTTTTCAATTTCCTCAAATTGGACAAATTAGACCAAATAGTTTAAATCAATTACTTTAATCATCATTCTTCCATCCAATCCAAGTCTCAACACAATGAAACAACTCAAGATCAAATCTAGGTCATTTAAGAGTGGGTCAAAAAATCTAGATTAGCAACATGGTTTCCAAAACCTTAAAGAATAGTTATAAACTACAATAGTCACAACCTTCCTTCACCATACATGCTCAACACTTCAATCAAAACTTCCATCAACAAAAACACAAAGAAATAAAGAAAGAAATAATCTAAGAACATCACATGTTGAAGCCTAGAACCTAAGGAACATTTTCCTCTCTAATAGCAAGTTTGAAAAACTACTAAAATTCCAAGCTTTCTTTAATCTTTCTTTCTTTCTCAAGCTTTCTTTAAGTTTCTTCAATGGAGTTTTCTTTTGTAAAGTGTATTAGGTTAAGTGTAAAGTGAAATGAAAATCAATATATACTTGTAACATTAAGCCTTGGCCGAAATTCATCAAATGAAATACAAGTTATGTAATTTGATTTTTCATTTCAAGTTTATTTAGTCAACTTGTATAAATACTAAATACAACTTTATTAGATATTTAATTAAGTCAACAAAGGCAACTAATATCATTTTACTTAATATATCCTAATGTAAGATATTTATATTTTAATTAATTTAATCATTTAACAATTAAATAATCAATTAATTAATCAAATACAAATATATTAAATATATGTATAATATTTACATTAAATATTAAAAACATATATTCATTTAGGATATAAGTCAAATAACTCATTTTGACTATTAATTAATGTGTATTTAAATTAATCAAGTATTAAATGTAAATACACAATAATTTGGCAAATGACTATCTAGTCCCTTTAGCACGTATCTTGCGTTTAACCTTAAACGACTTTATAAATAATCAATATTATTTATTAATGTTGCTCTAGTGCTCTACGAGTATGTTTCATTATTGAGACTCTCTAGATTCAGGTATATCCGTCACGAAATCAAATTTCGTGTCCATAATCTATCCACCCGTAGATTATGACGATCACGGATAATCTCGCTGAACCATACAGGTCGAGGTCATGGCAGATGTTAATTCCTCCGTCACAGGTATCCGGATAAATCCCAGAGATATATAGATATAAACGTCAAATCTCTATCGGGATTATCCAGTCGACTATTCTATTAGCAATCTCAAAAAATAATGTTTAGAACTAGCTTCTAAACTTTACCACGGGCCCATGGTTTTATCTGATTGCTAATCATATAGACTACCCTATGCTCTGGTACACAGAATTGACGGATCCTATCTTGATACACATAGGACACCCTGAGGATCTATCTACACCCAACGAACAGGCGGAGGTCTGATCTAAATAGATCGGTGACGTGACTGTCATCTAAGTGTAGAAGATGTCTCATGTGCCCACAATGGCATCTCAAGTCTATGAATCACAAGTGCTACTCAACCCGAGAAGATTCTTATTGACGCTGGTGTACCATCCATTAAGAATCTTCGGTGAGTCGTTCAGTGTTTATCCGCTATAAACACCTACACGTCTATACTAGTCTCCAAGACTTATGGTTCATTGAGAAACCATTGGAATCGTATATTCCAGTATACGACATGTACCGGTCTCAACGGGTTTACTTTACTGACCAAGTAGTGTAAACCTTGACCAGGAACTGTCTGAGAATGATAACGTCATGATACTTCTCAATGTCCGTTGCGACGCTTTTGCAACTGTATCATGACTAATCATTCTAGGGTCATTACGTCTTTACCATTTAATAAGATAGATTAAATTATAGAAACTGCATATATTATTCATAATAATAATGTTTTTACAGGAGTATTCAAAAGAAATACAAAAGAAATAATAACGTGATGATCGTATAATCGCGTCAGACAATAATCATGTAAATCTGCTAACGAAAACCTTTCCTCAGCAATTTGAGCCAACTGTACATAGTTTCGGGTGTTAGGCACTCGAGTGACTGGCTATAGGCCAAGTGGGAGATTGTTGGACAGTTATGACCTATAGCGTCACTATTTATACAGATCACGGTGTTGTTATACAAATTAACTATGTGAAAATGAGATTGCTCTCTTATCATTTGTGATTAGATCACCTTAGATGTATAAGTGATGAGAGGTCCTTATGATTTGTTATTGGACGGAGAATGATATGAGACAGTATCAGTCCACGTAGGATAAATCATTAAATATCCCTAGTCAGAGTATTATCGAGATTGGACATCGATAAATACGTAAAAGACTAGTATTGCACTTGTGCGCGTTGTGAGGGCACAACGACATAGTTCTCATATATTTGGGTATATGATACTCATGCAAGTGTAGTAGGAGGTTGTGTTTTACCGATGGTACGGGAAACAGCTTCGCTCTGGATAGACCCCATCGGAATCACATTGGTAGTATGACTGTGTGTCTATGGGAGTCCGACATCAGGGTAGGTGTATTTGGTCTTAACCTGAGACTTACACCGCTAATGCTTGCGGCAATCAATATATATTGGTTGAGGTCGTCCAGGACTTTAACCGGTTCTGTGTATGCCAATGCCGGGTATATTGAGAATCGTAGAGTATTGGGTGTGATGTCAAGACGGAAGTATCACTCTAGTTATAGTGGAGATGATGTCACGTAGGATACGGTATTAGTACTCTTAAGTGCTGTGCAACCATTGGGATATTATGACAAGGTCATGTATATCTGATTATAGAGACTAGTTACCAGACATCCGACATGTGCTTCGTACGGGGCAGACACAACTCCAGCCCCAGGCCTAACACGTGACCATCCGATACTGGATCGATGTACACGATACGCTGTATACTACGTCTGATATAGATCATATATTCCTGTAAGGATATTTCCGAAGAATTGGGTAGGCATGGCGTTTTGCTAGAAGCTAACCTTGTCTTGTAAATCGGTAAAATGTCGTACTTGGTACGTGCGTGTTCGGATAGTCCGACGACCGTATTTTCTGCAAACATATCCGGGGATCTCTTGGGTCGCTTCCCAATGATTCACCGATGATGTATGACTCGCACTTTAATTAATCTGGGATTAATTCGATGAGTGAGAGAATTAATCTGGGATTAATTGCGGAGATATTTTTCTAGGATAAAATATCATTAAAGAGAGATAACGATTAATTTGGAATTAATTAAGAAATTAATATATTTGATATATTAAATGAAATTGGATTTCAACGCGGAATTAAAATTGGATTTTAATTCGGGCGAACGAATTAATTTAGAATTAATTTGTTAGCGACGTGAATAGTGATTTCGCTAGGCGTAATCATTTAATTGCGACGCAACGAAAAATTCGCTAATTAGGAATTAACGAACCCGAGCCCGAGAGTGATTGCGAGCGCATTTGCATTTCGAATTCGAGTGCGGCACGCGAGTCACATCAAGCGTCAAATCATTCGTCACATCAAGCGTCAAATCAAACGTCACTTTGAGTGATATGACATTTGATTGATTGATGTGATTGATTGATTGAAAAGTAACTTGACACTTGGAGTGATGTGAGTTGTTGGAATAGTGCAAGTGGTTGGAAAAAGTATTTACCATTTAATTATTTGATAATTAATTTGGTAAATCTTTGATATATTTTATGGAAAATATATAAAGCTTTTTGGAAATTGTTTTACCAACTAACAAACATATTTCCATCTTCATCTCTTTCTCTCCACTCACGCCCAAATAGGGCTGTGAAATGCTCACTGTTTCAGCTGTGAATGCCGAGCAGTGTGAGCCATTTTAGAGCCATTTTTGTGGAAATTTTGGCGAGAGCTAGCACTCCGAGAGTTATACGAAGGTGTTAGGGAAACCCACCCACGAGCCGGGAATCGTTCGATGAAGATTCGAAGCTCAAAATGATGGAACAAAACTGAAAACAGTGGGCAGTGCACTGCACATTGGGCGTGACTTCTCCAAGGAATAAATGGCTTTGTTCGTCATCAAATCGTCTCAACCGATCGATGTGAGTATTCCGCTACCTCCGTTGATGTATTCACATGATTTTCCATGCTTGTTATTGATCTTGGGACCTAGAATAAAACCAACAAGGTAAGTATGAACTAGTATATAAATATAGATAGAACATAAGAATAAGGTCATGTTTATGTTAGACAGAAATGTTATTATGTATAAGTATTTAAAACAATTAGACATCAGAAAGCAGTAGATTGAAAGAATAAAAATGGAAAGGTATCAGCATATACTTGAAACATGAGCAATTGTTCACGAAATATATATTTGAGACTTGGGTATGGGGGGTTGTAGAAACTACACTCTAGGGAATGGGATTAAAGTTTAAAGAATGACAATTGTAAGAAAGTAATTGTATACATTCATTGTATAGAAGAATACAAAAATAAGAACACGGGTGCATACACATATAAGCATAAGCCTATATTTAGTATATGAGTATATGGTTTACAAGTATTTTAGAGTATGTCTGAGTGTGAACAAAATATAGCGATAATGTCTTAAGCATATAGAATATAAGGTAAGCAATCTTGTATATAGTAAGTGCGTGTGTGTGTGTGGTATTAGTTTTGAGAATGAATTCATTATGCCAATAATGATTGATATAATTTTAATAGCATGTATGTATTGAGCTTGAGCGTGATGAAAGAATAAGAAATAGAAATGCATGAACATAAGCATGAGCATATATGTGATTTATAATTTTTACAAATTGACAAGGAAGTTAAGAAGTTTTGGAATTCTAATGGTTTTAAAAGAAACGTTTCAAATGTTTTTGAAAAGAATAAGTGTTTTAGAAAAGAATTTCCACAGTTTTGAGTAACAGATTATGGTTTTATATTTTTCGGGGCATGAGGTAAAACCTCACCCCCAGTATAAAACTCGAGATACAGTTGGAATTGACAGATTCAGAGACATGTGCACATGTAGAGAGTCAGGACGACGGTTTAGGTTCGTGTACCTGGACTCTAGTGGTGGTTATGTCCAGTTGAGTCATTTTCCTGGACATAGAGTTCTACGTTCAGTCGAGTCGTTTTCCTGGGCGTAGGGCACCACCAATTTCAGAGGCACCCAGTTGAGTCATTTTTCTGGGTGTAGAGAGACGTCCGGTTGAGTCGTTTTCCTGGACGTAGAGCAGTTTCAGTTTTCAGATTTCCAGTTTCCAGATTTCAGCTTTTCAGTATAAGATTTCAGAAACAGAATTTAAGAACTAGTTTTTCAGTTTTCAGTTTTCAGATGTTCAGATTTTCAGTCTTCAGATACAGCTTACAGCTTTGAGATACGGTTTTTAGTTTCAGATGCAGATTATAGTTTCAAGTATAGCTTTCAGTTTTCAGTTACAGTTTTCAGGAAAAGCTTTTCCAGAAAGAAAAAGTAAGATAAGTTTTCAGCAAAGAGTTTTTCAGAAAGAGTTCTCAAAAAGCATTCTAAGGGTATAATATGTTAAGTAGAGTAGGGATACAAATCATGCATATAAATTATGTAATCTAGTGATTCATCTGAGATACATATAGTTGATGTTAAGGCATGACAGCATGATCACATTCATGTAAGTATATGACGGATGTTATATGTATTGTACGTTTATATACAGTGAGTTTTGTTCCAGCGAGCATTGAGGTAAGATAACTTGACTCTATATGTATTTATGGGTACAGGATTGATAGTAGTTGTGAATAAAAAATGATATTTTTAAGTTATCGATTTGATGATATTTCAATGAAATAAGAGAAAGAAAAACTATAATAAGTATTTCTAACCTAACTGACGGAGAATGAATAAGATAGATGAAAGATAGCTGAGTAGCACAGTAAAAAAAAAATGTCAAGAGTTTTGATAAACTGTTGTTGATATAGAAACTTGACACGAAGATTATGAACGTATGAGAATATAACTAGTAAGGAGAACATGAAATTTGTGTGATTAGACGAAAGGAGTTTTAATAATGACCTGGTTGTCAATAGTATGAAAACTTGATGTATGTGTGTATATGTATTAAGACGATTAATTTTTAAACGTTAAATAGAATTCAAGTATGTGAATATTCAGATAAAGAATTAGAAACATGTAATATGTTTGGGATATGATGAAATATTAGAATAAGCAAGTGAGTTCTAAGATATCGAGTAGTGCAGCAGTAGCGTGATAGATGTTTGTTATTGTAGATGCTAAATAGAACTTAAAGTATTGTGTGTGATCAGATAAAAGGTTGGGTTTAAGAGTAATGTGTTTCTGAAATAGATAAGAATTGTGCAATTAATTCAGTATTTATAAATGCTTGCATGGTTACTTACTGAGTCTTATGACTCACACTTTATCAGTTTGTAGTTTTGCAGGTTAGTAGCGGTTATGCTGAGCCAATAGGAATTTATGAAGACTTTGAAGACAGTGGATCGCCCCATTTGCAATCAAGGGAGTCAAGAGAGTCCTGGGTCGAGTTATGGGTCCTCACGGCCCCTTTGTGTGTTTTTGTATTCATACCTTATTTGTATAAGTGATGTAATAGCTTAGTTATTATTTTGAGTTCTGGCCGGAGGCCAAGTATTGCATTTTGTTGATTGAGTTCAGGCCTGAGGCCTTGTTGATGAATGCATTGATGTTGAGTTACCGGCCTGAGGCCGAGTTTGTTATGTTCTTGATGTTTATGGATGCTGGCTACAAGCCAGGTTGCATGATGTTACGAATACATCATGCCGAAATTTCGTTAGAATCAGAGACTTATGGAGGTAGGGTTAGCCTATCTCCTGCCGGTAGCATCCTGGCCTAGGTGGGATGTTATAATAATGCATTTATTATTATTACAATAATCAATTTTATTTACAATACATGAAGCTCTAGGACATAAATCCTAACAACTGCTTCCTTAGCCGCTTCACAAGCCGCTACATATTCAGCCTCCATAGTGGAGTCAGCAATGCAAGATTACTTTATGCTCCGCCATACAATAGCCCCACCACCTAGGGTGAACACTGATCCAGATGTAGATTTCCTGGAATCAACATCTGTCTGAAAATCTCCTTAGGATCATATCCTCACTGGAATATACAAGCATATAATCTCTCGTTCTCTTAAGATATTTGAGAATGTGTTTCACTGCCACCCAGTTATCCAATCCTGGGTTGGACTGAAACCTACTGACTACTCCCACTGTACAACAGATGTCCGGTCTCGTGCATAATATGGCATACATGAGACTACCAACTACTGAGGCGTATGGGATATGTCTCATTTCCTCAACACCATGAGGTGTCTTAGGAGACTGTTCCTTCGACAAATGAATTACATGCCGATAAGGCAGATTGCCTTTCTTGGAATTCTGCATCCCAAATCGCACAAGGATCTTGTCGATATAGGATTCCTGAGACATAACTAACAGTCGTTTCTTGCAATCCCAAAGTATCTGGATCCCAAGAACATAACTGGCCTCTCTCAAATCTTTCATTTGGAATTGCTCAGCTAGCCAGGTTTTCACATCTGATAATATCTTTACATCATTCCCAATGTGTAAAATATCATCAACGTATAAAACAAGAAAAACCACCTTCCTGTCAATGACGCGCTTGTATACACAAGGCTCATCAATATTCTGCTCAAAATTATAAGACTTGATTGTTGAGTCAAATCTTATATTCTAAGATCGAGATGCCAGCTTGAGTCCATAAATAGACCTTTGCAGTTTGCAAACTTTTTACTCCTGACCTTGGGCGATGAACCCTTCTGGTTGTATCATATAGATACTCTCATCAAGATTGTCATTCAAGAATGCAGTCTTGCATCCATTTGCCAAATTCTTAGTCATAATATGCGGCAATGGATAGAAGAGTGCGGATGGATTTAATCATAGCTACTGGTGAGAAAGTTTCCTCATAGTCAACTCTCTCTTTCTGGGTATAACCTTTGGCCACTAGTCTAACCTTGAAGGTATGTACCTTCCCATCTGATCCTCTCTTCCTCTTGTAGATCCACTTGCAACCTATGGGTCTCACCCCATCAGGTTGGTCTACAAGTTCCCAGACCGAGTTGGAGTACATAGACTCAATCTCTAGGTTCATGGCTTTGAGCCATTCCTCTTTGTCAGAATCATCCATTCCATAAATTTGGTGTTGATTTGTACTTAGGTACAATACACTATGGTTCTGGTTATTTTCTTAATGGTTTTATTGTATTGAGTATTGAATGTTTCAATCACAATTCTAGTTTTTCATTTGTTACTTCACTGTCAATAATGATAGTGATATAATTATGTGGCATGCTAGACTTGGCCACATTGGCCAGCAAAGAATGAACAGATTATCCAAAGAAGGTTTTCTGGGAAATATTGAGAAGGTAGAATTGTCAACCTGTGAATATTGCTTGGCAGGAAAAACTGCGAGAAAGCCATTTGGAAAAGGGACTAGAGTAGAATTTCCATTACAATTAATTCATTCAGATATCTGTGGTCCAATGAATGTCAGGGCAAGGCATGGAGCATCTTATTTCATCATGTTCATAAATGATTTTACTCGCTTTAGTTATGTCTATTTGATTGCTCATAAATCCGAAGCATTAGAATATTTCAAGAAATTTATGAATTTAACAGAAAATCAATTGGACAAGAAAATTAATTCACTACGGACTGACCGTGGTCATGAACACTTATCTGACCAGTTCAGAGAATTATGTGATGAAAAAGGAATTAGTCGTCAGTAGACTACTCCTGCTACTCCTCAACAAAATGGTGTTGCGGAAAGAAGAAATAGAACTCTTCTTGAGATGGTTAGGTCTATGATGGGACAAGCAAATTTGCCTATAACCTATTAGGGTGATGCATTATTAACTGCCACATATGTACTTAACCGAGTGCCATCAAAATCTGTGTCCACCACACCATATGAGTTATGGACAGGTCGAAAACCAGATATTCACTTTCTAAAACCTTGGGGTTGTGCGGCCTATGTTCATGTGTGTTCACACGAACATGGAAAGTTAGGCCCGAGAGGAAAAAAAAGTATCTTCATAAGATATTCTGAACAATCAAAAGGGTATGTTTGCATAGGTGAACATGAAAGTGGAGGCGTGACAGAATTTGAATAACGAGATATCACATTTTTAGAAAATGATTTTCCTAAGCAGGGAGAGATAGGTCAAGATTTATCTCTATACGAAACTCAGGATCACATGGATCACATGATTATTGAACACTCGGGTTTACCTAATTCAAGTGGGAGTGATTTGAGAAAACATGGTGAATCTGTTTCAGATGAATCTCAAATTGATGAATTAGTTTCACATAAATCTCCTTTACGTGATCCGAGTGGGAGTGATGTACATATTCCAAGTGGGAGCAATGTGCATGATTTAAATGGGAATAATATAGAAAGTGAGGAATCCGTTCCACCACTAGAATCCCAATTACGACTTAGTAACTGTATAGGCATTCCTCGACGTCGTTTCGATATCGAAGGAGAAACCTTTATGATTCTACCTCAAGATGATGAAGAACCTAGAAACATAAGAGAGGCACTTCATTGTCCTACTAAGGAAAAATAGATGAAAGCAATGGAAGAAGAGATGGAGTCAATGAGGTCAAACCAAGTTTGGGAATTGGTTGATCTACCCAAAAGACGCAAAGCTGTTAAGAAAAAATAAGTTCTTAAAATAAAGCGTAATGCCGATGGCAATATCGAAAGAAATAAAGCACGACTTGTGGCAAAAGGGTATACGCAATAGGAAGGAATTGACTACGAAGAGACTTTCTCACATGTTGTAAGGTTTACCTCAATTCGCTTAATTCTGGCTATAGCAGCAAGTATGGATCTAGAATTACATCAAATGGATGTAAAGACTGCTTTTCTCAATGGAGAACTTAATGAAGAAATCTACATGGAACAACCAGTAGGTTTCATAAAAGAAAATGAAAATGAGAAAGTATGTAGACTTTTAAGGTCTATATATGGTCTCAAGAAATCGTCTAGACAATGGTATATACGATTCCATAATTCAATCGTTTTGAATGATTTCACAATGATAAATGAGGATCATTGTGTGTACACCAAGAGAGATAAAGATAAGTTCATTATCTTATCCTTGTACGTGGATGATATACTTATAGTTGGAAATGATAAGGAGTTTGTAAAACACATTAAAGAATGGTTATCATCTAATTTCGAGATGAAAGATATGGGTAAAGCTGCACATATTCTTGGGGTCAAGATCTTAAGAAATCGTTCAACGAATTTATTATCTATTTCATAGGAGTCATATATAAAGAAAATTCTTGAACGCTTTCAAATGCATGCTTGCAATCCTATTGATACTCCTATCATAAAAATTGAAGCTTTGAGTCGTAGCTTGCGTCTTGAAACTCCACAGGAAAAGGAACAAATGAAGAAAGTTCCTTATGCAAATGTAGTTGGAATTTTAATGTACGCAATGTTGTGTACAATACCTAATATTTGTTTCGCTATTGGAATGATAAATGATGAGTGGTAAAAACATCACTTTTTCCCACTCATTTAACCTAATGTTTTGTATAGTTTCTCGAGTTTTATGAACGTTTTGATATGTTTTGTTGTTATTTTGCAGATAAATAAAGTTTGGAAAGCACTGGAGGCAATTTGGGGACAAAACGGACAAAAATGCGTCAACAGTGAAAATTTTGTCTCTTCAGAGTCGCGACGCCAAGAAGCCAGCGTCACGACGCCCAGACTGCGCCAGATCTGCTAACGTGCGACGTCTGCCACGTGTCAAAATCTGAGTGGTCAACTTTGCTAACGTGTGCCGTTGACTTGCTAACGTACGCCGATCATGCTAACGTGCACCGGACGCCACGTGTCATCATCTCATTGGACCACCCGAAGCGCGTGCCACGTGTCGAGTTATCATTGGACCGAATCACCGGCGAATCATATGCTTCCACGTGTTAATCTCTCATTGGACCAATCCTAAACGCGTGCCACGTGTCAGATGATCATTGGACCGAAAGCTCAGCCAATCACCATGTGCCACGTGTCGCCTTCTCATAGCACCACCTTTACCGCGTGACACGTGTCATCACCAGATTCTGCCGACGATGCGCGTGGTCAACTCGCGTGGACTCGAGGAATTGTAGCTGGCGTCGCGACGCCAAGCACCTGGGCGTAGCGACGCTGGACCCGATTTTTGCTATAAATTGAACGCGCCAGATTCAGTTTCTCCTCATGCTTTCCTTGGAGAATTCTCTCTGATTTTATAGGAAGCATCTAGTTTTGTATATATAAATAATATTTTTAATTTATGTATTTTAATTTTCAGTAATAGTAGTTCTCTTCTTCTACCTTTCTTTAATGTTTTGTAATTAATTTTCAGCTGGGGATAAGGTGAAGCTTTTAATATTTTAATTTAGATTAATCTCCCTTAAATATAATATGGAAATTATAATTCAAAATATAAAAGATTACCGCCTTAATGGCTGGTTTTATTTATTTGACATAATGTGGCACCGCCTATATGGCTGGTCTTTAGGTGACAGGTAATTACCGCCTATATGGCTGGTTTATGTTCAAATATTATTTCCGCCTTTATGGTTGGTCGGACTTAATTTGACTTAATAAGGAATACCGCCTTTATGGCTGGTTGGTAATATCATGTTTAATTTCTGTATTATATTAAGGGAGATATCTAAATTATAAATAGTAAAAGTGGATCCCCAACCCCCAGCATTTTATTTTTATTCTAGGAAAGTGATGAAACACAATATCCACACACTTAATAATTGATTTTCTTTTTATGGGTAGTTCTTTAGTTTGTTTATTGAGTCTTTTCTTAATGCTTCTTGTTGCTTGATCACCAATAGGATTGATGGGGTAAATCTAAAATGAACTAGACATAGGGATTTTAGGTTCAGCCTTAGATTCAATAACTCACGATCTTCCTTGAGGATAGATAACCCTTTAATAGATTTCCTTACAGGATAGGCATATACCTGTCGGGCGTGGGTAGCCATAATTGGAACTTAATCTTAATGAATCCAGGTAATGTGGTTGACATAGGAATATGGTTCAATTGGGTTATACTGGGTATTTGCGTCTGACCATCGGAATAGGCTTTTGCATATTTTCGTGTTCCAGGTTAGCAAACTGAATTAATACACATAAATAAGAGAATCAATTCATCTTTTTAATAATATTGTGTGGAGTCACGACCCTAGATCTTTTGAGTCTTTTGTTATTTTTCTTAGTATTTTGTTTTGTTTATTTATTTTTATTTTAATTATGCAAATCCACATTCAACCAACCAAAGCAATCAATTCCCTTCTCCCTATAATTAGATATTTGTAAATAAATAGATTCAATAATTAATAACAACAGTAGGAATTAAGTCCTCGTGGGATCGATATTTTTATACTACTTGAACGATACGTGCGCTTGCGTTATACGCGTGTGTTTACGCCGGTCAAGTTTTTGGCGCCGTTGCCGGGGACTTATATTTCTTGAGTTATTAATTTTGAAGCTATCTAATTTACTTGTATCTAATTTTCTTTATTTTTATCTGTAATTTTTATTTCTTTATTTTTATTTCAGGTGGTTGAAAATGGAACACTATTGGGAGATTGAGAGATTACGTGCTTTACAAGAAGATACACCCCAATTCTGGGAGCAACAGTCCGGTTTTATGAGGCATGTTGTACAGCCCAACGATTATCATTGGATGCCAGAACCAAGCAATACTATATTTGTTCAACAAAACGCAATGGAGAGATGTGATATATGTAATGGTAACCACCCAAGAGATTATTACGAGTACAACTACAATCCATGGTGGCAGAGCTATCAAAATCCTTCATGGTACGAAGAACCATCATATTTTCCATCTTATCCACCATCCAACTATGATTTTCATCAAGAACCAGAACCATCCGAGGAAGATCAATTGATTCACATGTTCAAAGAACAGAGAGCTCGATTTGATGAACAAATTCAGAATAACGCAGAATCCATACAGAGAATGACAGATCAAATAAGACAGTTAATAAAAAGCCAGAACAACATACCTCAAGCACCATTTTCAGATGACACTGATGAAGCCTTTGAATACCAATCATTTCACGATGACACTTCAGTAAATGAGGAGGCTGAGCAGTATCAACAACCAGAGGTATCAGTTCAGGAGCCCAAACCAGCAAAGTCTCGATTTGATTTTTATTATTCAGATTCTGATGAGGATGAAGCTGAAATATTTGTACCAACTGTATCAAAAATTGAGGATGGAATTCTGTATCCTCAAAACGAAGATCTTGGAGATTGTTTTGTAATGATGTTTGAAGAAGATCTACCCGAGCCAATCAATTCACCCGAATCAGAGGATGAAGACCTAATGTCTGACTCATCTTTTCATCCTCGGGTGGATCAAGAAACAGAGCAAATGGAGGAGCAAATTTCTGAACTTATTCAAGATCCAGAGCATTCAGGCGAAACATCACTGTGTTGGGGAGTACAATTTAGGGAAATCACCCAGAAGCTTGACAGAATGGAACTTCCATTCCAAGTCAATCACCATACGAGACCTCCTGATTTTCTTTCTTTCTTTTCAGGTACTGCTGGAGCAACAAAGTTTAAAAAGGTGGCACAAGCACTGAATGGTACAAAACTCTTTTTGCTACCTTACCGTTGGAAGAGACCCTTCAAAAGCAATGCTCACAGGATTGTCTTTAATCGGACATCCAAAACGACATTGAAACCTCCTTGACAGATAGATTTCAGTCACGTTTGGCTGAAGAATTTAGCGCTAGCAGGGAGGCAACCCATGCAATTTGTTGTAATTTGTTTTCATATTTTGTGTGAACTTTTTTAATTTTGTGTGTTAGTCTTGCAGGAAAAATAAAAACGGAATTTTTCAGGACAAAGCAAACCAGTGCAAGCGGGATTTTCAAAATAAAAATTTGACAAAATCACGAAGATACAAAGTTGATCCAAAAGAGACGGCCGAGTAAGGAGACACCTCTTGAGACGCGTCCCCATGGATTTATCCGTCGCAAGACATGGTTTTGCCAAAAAAAAAAATCCCGCGTCAGAACCCTAACCCTAGAAGAACCGAGTGTCACGACTCTAGGCAAATTTCAGAGTCGCGACGCTGACTCGAAGACAGAACATAAGCAGAGGCGCCGCAGATCTCATTTTTATTCCTTCTTCTTCCTCAAACACCACCAATACGCACCACGAACAGCCGACCAGAACCAAGAGATTGTCGAGCAGAGAACACCAAGACCCACGACCAAACCGAACCTCTAAAGACCGAGAATCAGAAACCAGAAGCTGACTAAGAACTACCTCAAGCCGAGCCACACAACCGCAACCCACCTAGCCCAAATCGCCAAAACCGAGAGCCATCGCCGAGATCTACCAAACCGAGACCAAGCCGAGACAAACTCAGACCGACCGTGAGCTATCTGAATCGAGACAAATCGGTCCATTGTCGAGCCGAACTGCCACTGTCTCACCGAGTATTAGCCACCACCGTCGAGACCGAAACCATCTTCATCCTTGCCGAGACCTTCATCACCGTAACTGAGCCCTTCCTTCACCAAGTCACAACCACCCCTTACCGAGACCACTAAGAAACACACACAACCACCACCGAACAACCCCATCACCAAGAGAAGCCGAGACCACCACTGCCAGCAACTGATTCGGCCAAGTCACAATCTGAGCAACACAACACCAGAAGTCGTGAACCACCATCACAGCCACCGAATCTTCACTTCCGAGAGTACCACCACTGCCAAAATCAAAACTGAAATTACGGTAATAATTTGATAAAAAATTTGATTTGGTAATTGGGATTGAATTCGGTGATTTGGTTGATTGTGACTTGGTATTGCGAGAATTGAAATTGCGAAGTGTTGATATTTGACAAATTGATTCGTAGTAATTGGGGGCGAAGTGTGGAGACAGATTGATATTTGGAGTGTTTGGTGATTGAGTGTTTTGTGTTGTTGAGGATTTGTGGAAAAACAGAGGAGGTTCTGCCAAAATTTCGAAAGAAAAATGCCGCTAAAAAGATCCAGGGCATCGACTTCTGCCGCACCTACTTTCGATGATTTTAAATTTGTATCAGCCACTGCGGAGAAGAGATATGAGGACGGAATAACCCGGAAACACCACATTATGGAGAGGGGATTTGATATCAACCCAGGGTTATTTCCACATATTGACAGGATTATCGCAAATCGGCACTGGCGAAAGCTTTGTCAGCAGCCTCACCCAGCCTATGCAGCTATTGTGCGGGAGTTTTACGCAAATGCTTATGAGCATCGTGCGTGTGTGGTAATGGTGAGAGGTCGACAGATATTATTTGATTCTTCAACAATTAACAGATTTTATGACATTCCTGAGATGGAGGAAGATGAGTATTCTGCGGTAATGGAGAACATTGATATCACTCATCTCACAGAAACTTTATGTGTTCCAAATGCTGCTTGGGTCATGAGTAGCACTGGAGAATATATGAAGATGAGTTCAAAGATGCTGAAGCCTGAGACAAAAGTTTGGTTCCATTTCATTACTAGGACCTTGTTACCAGGATTGCATATCACATATGTCACGAAGGAACGTATGATTTTATTATACTGCATTCTGAAGAGATATACGATTAATGTTGGCCAGCTGATATCGACCAACATTGTTTGGGCTGCCAGATCGACACAGGCTGGCTGTTCTACTACTATCTGATATCATTCTTATGCACACAGGCCATGGTTCCTGTTGAACCAATGGAGGAATTGACACAACCCACATTAGCAATTACCTCCAGAATCATCCAGCAGTTACGTACAAAGAGACAAGCTCAAGCTGGAGCATCTTCTTCCGCACAGCAGCAACAACAACCACCTCAGCCACCACCAAGATCATCAAGGCCTCGCACTATTTCTCAGGAAGTTCGTCGTTTGGGATCTCGTGTGGATTATATGCTTCAATATAACAAAGCAATCGGCCATGCACTACAACAAATGGCAAATGATTTGCACATTACTGTTCCATAGTTCCCAGACCCACCATCTGACGACAGCGACGAGGAGGAGATTGATGTATAAACTCGGAACCATTGTTCCTACCTTTTGTTTATGTTTTGAACGCATTAGGGACAATGCTTAATTTAGGTTTGGGGGTGCGAAACTTTTGTTAAAAATTTTCCGTTAAAATTTTTCGTTTATGCAACAATTTTCCGTTAAATTTAAATTTTTTTTTGTTTTTGCATGATTTCCGTTTAATTTTAGTAATTTTATTTCCGTATTTTGTTTATTTGTGTGTTTCCAAAATCAAAAATCCAAAAAAAAAAATCAAAAATTTGAAAAATCATAAAAAGTCCGATGATTTGATTGTTTGTTTAGTTAAAAAGTTTTAGGAAAAGATAAATGCTAAATACACTTTTATCCCTAATTTGAATTTCTTATCTAGGTCAGACTCGCATGCACTAATTAAATAGTTTAATAAGTAGTTAGATAATAAGGAGTTAACAAAGTGACTAGTTAAAATAATCAGTGGTTAATGAATGACCGTTTGTATGAGCATCTGTTTCTGGCTGCAATTATTATTATGTGGGGTATGTAAAAAAAAATTTTGATGTTAAAAAAATAAAGCATCTAAGATCCGGGTAATTAAGTCTGTAAGGGTGTTTTAACACCTAGTGCCCTAAAACCAACTGGTTTGGGAGTCACTGGCCCAAAGCTCGCTACATGGATCGAAGATGCTGCAAAAATATATTTATATCTGAAGTCTGGGTAATTAAGTCCGTAGGGGTGTCTTAACACCTGGTGCCTTAAAGCCAACTGGTTTGGGAGCCACCGACCCAAAGCTCGCTACATAGACAGAAGATATTGTATATTAATAAAAAATAGAAAAAGAAAAAGATAGAAAAAAATCAGAAAATCAGAAAAATTACATACCTCACCTGAGCTGATTATAGTAGACAGAACTATTTTTAGATACTCAGATTGGTTTGACCCATTAACTATTGAGAATTGAGACAAAATCACTGAGTTAATAACTTAGAGTCGAAGCTATTTACTAGACTATTCATAAACACACATTGAGTCTGATTTAGATATGTTGTTCAAATAAAAGGATTTTAGTAGAAATATGGATTTTGAAGGTTCCTCTAACTTTGATACTAAACATTCTCTGAGAACAACTTTTATTCTCTTTTCGCTTGTCTTTTTGCTTTTGTGTGCATTAGTTTTAACTAACTTTTTACTTTTGTAAAAATGTTTGTGGGTATCATTGCTGTAAGCCCTCACGAGACTACAACTCGTCCACTAGGGACACCTAGGGGTTAAAGGCTTGTTGCATACGCTAAATGCAACTGTGATCCCTACGAAAGTGGCTTAGTTAATTTTATTTTCATGTTATTTTATTTTCTGTTTTGCTCGAGGACTAGAAAAATGTTAGGTTTGGGGGTGTGATGAGTGGTAAAAACATCACTTTTTCCCACTCATTTGACCTAATGTTTTGTATAGTTTCTCGAGTTTTATGAACGTTTTGATATGTTTTGTTGTTATTTTGCAGATAAATAAAGTTTGGAAAGCACTGGAGGCAATTTGGGGCCAAAACGGACAAAAATACGTCAACAGGGAAAATTCTGTCTCTTCAGAGTCGCGACGCCAAAAAGCCAGCGTCGCGACGCCCAGACTGCGCCGGATCTGCTAACGTGCGCCGTCTGCCACGTGTCAAAATCTGAGTGGTCAACTTTGCTAACGTGCACCGTTGACTTGCTAACGTACGCCGATCATGCTAACGTGCGCTGGACGCCACGTGTCATCATCTCATTGGACCACCCGAAGCGCGTGCCATGTGTCGAGTTATCATTGGACCGAATCACCGGCGAATCATATGCTTCCACGTGTTAATCTCTCATTGGACCAATCATAAACGCGTGCCACGTGTCAGATGATCATTGGACCGAAAGCTCACCATGTGCCACGTGTCGCCTTCTCATAGCACCACCTTTACCGCGTGACACGTGTCATCACCAGATTCTGCCGACAATGCGCGTGGTCAACCCGCGTGGACTCGAGGAACTGTAGCTGGCCTCGCGACGCCAAGCACCTAGGCGTAGCGACGCTGGACCCGATTTTTGCCTATAAATTGAACGCGCCAGATTCAGTTTCTCCTCATGCTTTCCTTGGAGAATTCTCTCTGATTTTATAGGAAGCATCTAGTTTTGTATATATAAATAATATTTTTAATTTATGTATTTTAATTTTCAGTAATAGTAGTTCTCTTCTTCTACCTTTCTTTAATGTTTTGTAATTAATTTTCAGCTGGGGATAAGGTGAAGCTTTTAATATTTTAATTTAGATTAATCTCCCTTAAATATAATATGGAAATTATAATTCAAAATACAAAAGATTACCGCCTTAATGGCTGGTTTTATTTATTTGACATAATGTGGCACCGCCTATATGGCTGGTCTTTAGGTGACAGGTAATTACCGCCTATATGGCTGGTTTATGTTCAAATACTATTACCGCTGTTATGGTTGGTCGGACTTAATTTGACTTAATAAGGAATACCGCCTTTATGGCTGGTTGGTAATATCATGTTTAATTTCTGTATTATATTAAGGGAGATATCTAAATTATAAATAGTAAAAGTGGATCCCCAACCCCCAGCATTTTATTTTTATTCTAGGAAAGTGATGAAACACAATATCCACACACTTAATAATTGATTTTCTTTTATGGGTAGTTCTTTAGTTTGTTTATTGAGTCTTAGTCTTAATGCTTCTTGTTGCTTGATCACCAATAGGATTGATGGGGTAAATCTAAAATTAACTAGACATAGGGATTTTAGGTTTCAGCCTTAGATTCAATAACTCACGATCTTCCTTGAGGATAGATAACCATTTAATAGATTTCCTTACAGGATAGGCATATACCTGTCGGGCGTGGGTAGCCATAATTGGAACTTAATCTTAATGAATCCAGGTAATGTGGTTGACATAGGAATATGGTTTAATTGGGTTATACTGGGTATTTGCGTCTGACCATCGGAAGAGGCTTTTGCATAATTTCGTGTTCCAGGTTAGCATACTGAATTAATACACATAAATAAGAGAATCAATTCATCTTTTTAATAATATTGTGTGGAGTCACGACCCTAGATCTTTTGAGTCTTTTGTTATTTTTCTTAGTATTTTGTTTTGTTTATTTATTTTTATTTTAATTATGCAAATCCACATTCAACCAACCAAAGCAATCAATTCCCTTCTCCCTATAATTAGATATTTGTAAATAAATAGATTCAATAATTAATAACAACAGTAGGAATTAAGTCCTCGTGGGATCGATATTTTTATACTACTTGAACGATATGTGCGTTTGCGTTATACGCGTGTGTTTACGCCGGTCAATAAATAGATACTAATCCAATCTAGGACTAGCACATTGGAAAGCAGTTAAAAGAATATTTAGGTATCTGAAAGGGACAGCCGATTACTCATTGTGCTATCAAGAAATAATCTGCAATTACGAGGCTATACTGATGCTGACTGGGGAGGAGATTTAGATGAAAGAAAATCTACCTCCGATTTTGTTTTCTTACTAAACAATGGTGTCATTTCATGGAGCAATAAGAAACAATCTTGTATAGCCTATCCACAATGGAGGCTGAATTTTTGGCTTTTTCATCGGCAGTACAAGAGGATGTATGGTTGAAAAGGTTATTGGAAGTATATCAAATTGTTGGACATTTATGACCCATAGCGTCACTATTTGTAAAAGACATTGTGTTTTTGTACAAAATTAACTATGTTATAATGAAATTGCCTTTTACCGTTTTGTAATTTATTTACTTTGATATATAAATGGTAAAAGTCCATATGATTAGTTCCGGATTGAGATGATATGAGACAATATCAATCCATAAAAGTTTAATCATTAAATATCCCTAGTCGTAGTATTATCGAGATTAGACATCGATAATGCGGAATAGACTAGTATTGCACTTGTGCACGTTGTGAGGGCATAACGGTATAGTTCTCATATATTTAAGTATTGGATACTTATACAAGTGCGATAGGAGGTTGTGTTTTACCGATGGTACGGAAAACAGCTTCGCTCTGGATAGACCCCGCAGAATCCCATTGGTAGTATGTATATGTGTCTATGGGAGTCCGCTTCAGGGTAGGTGTATTTGGTCTTAACTTGAGACTTGCATCGCTAGTACTTGCGACAATCGGTAAACTTTGGTTTTGGTCGTCCGGGACTTTAACAGGTTCTGTGTATGCCTCTTCTGGGTTTATTGAGAATCATAATGTATTGGATGTGATGTCAAGACGGAAGTATCACTTCAGACATATGGAGATGATGATCAAGTAGGGATTCAGAACTGGTTCTCTATTGTGTTGTAACCATCGGGATAATATGACAAGGTCATGATTATCTGATTCAAATAGACTAGTTGCTTGATATCTGATATGTGCTTCGTATGGGGCAGACATTATTCCAGCCCCAGGCCTTGCACGTGACATTCGATACTGGATTGCAATACGCAATACTACGGTATACTACGCCTGATATAGATCGTATATTCCAGTATGAATATTTCTGGAGAATTGGGTAGGCATGACGTTTTGCTAGAAGCCAACCTTGTCTCGTAAATCGGTAAAAATATAGTACGAGGTACGTACGTGTTCGGATAGTCCGAGTACCGTATTTACTGTCAACATATCCAGAGATCAATTGGGTCGCTTCCCGAAGATTCACCGATGACGTATGATTCGAACTTTATTAATCTGGGATTAATTACGGAGAAACTTTATCTTGGATAAAGTACTATTTGAAGAGGGAGAAAGATTAATTTGGAATTAATCGACAATATAATATATTCGATATATTAAACGAAATTGGATTTCGACGCGGAATTAAAATTAGATTTTAATTCGGGCAAACGAGTTAATTTAGAATTAATTCGTTAGCGACGTGAATAGTAATTTTGCTAGGCATAATTATTTAATTACGTCGCGACGAAAGTTTGTTAATTTGGAATTAGCGAAACCGAGCCCGGAAGTGTTTGCGAGCCCACTCGCATTTTGAATTAAAGTGGGGCCACAAGTCACATCGCGAGTCACATCACTTGTCATTTATTTGTGATAGATATCAAAGTCACCTTTTGGTGAAAGACACCTAGTCACTATTCATGATGGAGTTTGGTATGGGCATTTAATGCCATTTTGGAGCCAAAATGCTTTGGACTTTTTGAAAGCCATTTACCAAAGTTTGGTATTAGTTTTTTCATTAGTTTTTGATAACAAAATATTGAAAAACAAAACTCTATCTCTCTCCTTTTACACACCAAAATCGTGAGCTTCATTGGAAGGGAAGATTAGATTTTTTCTTTCAATCTTTGCTAGCACAAACATGAATCATATAAGGTGATAGGGAACCTCATCTTAGAGCTTGGAATCCATAAAGCTTGGAGCTTCATCATCTTCATCAACAAATCATCCTTGGCCGAATCTTGGAGCTTCTTGGAGGAAAAATATTGTTGAGCATCACATCCAAAGCCGATCTTTGTAAGTATGATTCTGCCATACTTCTTCATTATTCATTCACATTTCTTTGCTTATTTTGATCTTGGGAATAATCATAGAAACTAACAATGGTATCATTGAGCCTAAAATGAGCATGAAATGTATTAGGGTAAAATTTGGGGAAAATCAATGTGAGCATGATTTGATTAAATTGTATGGTTGAGTATGTTTGTATGTTGATAAAATGAGGTTAGTTTGGATCAATTTCAACAAATTATGATTGGATCAAATTTTGCCCCACCATTAGGCTTGGCCGAATGTGTAGTCTACCCTAGGTTCTTGGTATTTTTTATTTTGATGATCATTGGGTGATTTGAAACGAATGGGAAATGTTGATTTGTAATTTGATCGGATTGAAAAACGAAATCGGACTAAAACCCTAATCTTGGCCGAGAACTATATGACATGTAATGGACTTGATTTTTTATTCAAAAATGTTGGACATTAATTGAAAAATTAGATACATAATTAATTGGTTAAATTGTATTTTGGAAATATTGATTTAGTTAATTAATTGATGTATTACACTTTAATTAATTAAGTTATAAAATTTGGAATTTTAAAATTTGGTTAATGGGCTTAATTTTGAATTGGGCTTGAAATTATTATACTTGGGCATAATGGGCTTGGTTTGGCCAAGTTGGTTTAGGCCAATTGGATTGGATCCAAATTGGGCCTAAATCATTCCATTAAGTCCAAATGTAATAAATGGGCTTTAAAAGTTTAATTGGGCCCTATGGGCTAAAATTGGTTTTATGGCAAATGAGGGTGATTCCTTAATTGGGCTTGGCATTTGGGTTTGACCCACTTTGACCAAGGCCCATGCCTTATGAAATCAATTGAAAGCCCATTTGACTTTAATTAAACTACATTGGATGTTAAATGGGCTTTGAGACCCATTAGGATTAGATTTGGAATCTAAGTTTATAAAGCGCATTAAAATGTATTATTTAATTTGGAATTAAATTGAATTAGTATTGAATACGAATTAAATTAGATTTAACGAGTAGTTCGATATAATTCAAGAATTCGTACTTTAAGTACTTATTCTCAAACGAGTTGGACTCGCGCAAAATCAAATCGTTGTTTGAACATTGGATGGTCACATAATTAAGACTAATTAATTGGATTAGATTGGTTGAAATGCATGCTTTGAATGAATATATGGATGTGTTGAATGAATAGCGTATATCAGATGGATATTAGAAGGGAAATGGTAATTTTAGAAATTATTGTGAATTTGGAATTTATAAATTGGACCTGCGTGTCCAGCCTTATCTCTCTTTATTCTTTGTATTCTCTTCTAACCTAATTCCCCTCAATGTAATGAGGTTTCTATTATTGTATTATGTAATTGGGTAGAAGTAGAATAGTGCTAGCCGGGGAGAAGAAATGGAGCGATTTTTTCTAGGAACAATCTGTTTAAATATCCATCTTCATATCGTTATTAATTTACTTTTCGCGCCTTATGATGTTTTAGAAGCATGCTTAAGGGTGTATGATGAGACCTTAACAAAGATAATAAATTGGTTTCCAATTTACGCGAAAAACCCTCAAAACATATTAAGCGTTTTTCCTTCCGTTGAGTGATTCTTACTCAAGATCCAAAGTTGGCATTGGTTTGTTGGCCAAAGTCAAGACCTTTGTCAATTGCGGATGTGTTTGAATCATAAGAGTTTTGTTCCATATCGGTGTCTTGTCCAAGTCGTGATTTGTTGGCCAAAGTCAAGATCACTTCTTTTCCATCGACATTGATTACGAAGCTTTCCATGTCAATGGGTCCCGCTTAACTGGAATCATTAAGCTTGTTGTGCCAAAGCCAAGGCTTAGTTGATTCAGAGGAAAAGGTCAGGAAAATATATTGGATATATTGGCATATATATTGTATATATGTTTCGGACTTGGATGTCCACCTACCGGATCTAGGAATTGGATGAGATCCAATTGATCTTCGAGATCTACCTAGTTAAATATCATACAGCTTGTTGGCCAAAATCAAAGTTGTCTGTTATTTAATGGGATCCTAGCCCACTAGGAAACTGGGTTTCTCGAGTACTCGACAGAGGGTTAGAGGCTCGCCGAAAAATAGTGGGAGGCTAGTATTGAATTTGCAATTTCGTTCAGATACTTAGCTTTACGCGCTTTCAAATTATTTCGTCAAAATTATTTTATTAGTTGGACTAATACAATGTTATTTTTCTTGTAACAGTTAGACTGTACCCAAATATCGTTGACTAGATAGTTGGACTATCGTAGTCAAGATGAATGGAAAGGGAAATGTCCGAGACATTATCATGGGCAAAAATGTCTTTAAGGGCACGAACTTTGCCGATTGGGAAATGAATCTAAGGATAATCCGTGGAGCCGAGAGGCTGTTATATACCATACAGACACCTCTTGAGCCTAAGCCCAAACCTGATCAGACACTTGAGCTAGAGCTTTGGAAGACTCACAGCGATGATAATGATACTGCTCAGTCTATTATGCTTGCTTCCATGACTCAACATTTCCATTTACAAAACAGGGACTTGGATCCCTATAACATGTTGGCGAGGTTGCACGATCTTCACCGATCTAACCGAAGGTCGCAGAGATATGAGTTAGTAAAGAAGCTCTTCCGTTCACGTATGTCAGCAGGCATATCTGTTGAGTCCCATGTGGCACTGATGATTGCTGACATAGATGAGCTAGCTAAGATGGGGATAGTCTTAGAGACTAATATTACCATAGATATGATCTTGCAATCTCTCCCCGACACCTGGAGAAAGTTCATCATAAACTATAACATGATGAAAACTGATTATACTCTTGGAGAGTTATTGTCAACTCTCAAGGAAGCTGAGAATGAGCTTCTCAAGGGCAATAAGCGCGAGGCGCACTTTGCTTCGACATCTCAGACACCGAGGGCTGGGCCCAAGGTAACTGGAGGTGTGAAGAAGAAGAAGCATAAGAGAAAGGGCAAGGCCAAAGCGTCAAAGGCTTCCGGGAAGCCTAAGGATAAATCTCAGGATGTTTGCCTCCAGTGCGGCAAGCGGGGTCATTGGAAGCGTGACTGCAGCGAGTACAAGGCGCTCCAGAAGGAGATAAAGACGGGCAAGGCACCGGCCTCAGGTATGTTTGTTATTGAAATAAACATGACTTCTTCTAGTTTTAAAAATTGGATTTTTGATTCTAGTTGTGGTACTCACATATGTACTGATGTGCGGGATCTGCGGATTAGCAGGAGACTGGCCTCAGGGGAGATTGATCTACGCGTCGGAAATAGGGCACCAGTCTCCGTTTTGGCCGTTGCATTTTTGTTTTAGAACTGCCCTCGGGGCATGTACTTTAACTTAAAAACTGTTATTATGTACCTAGTTTGACTAGGAATATTATTTCTGTACCTATGTTAACCCAATGTGGTTATACTTTTGTATTCAGAAACACTGGGTGTTTTGTGTATAAAAATGATGTAGAAGTTTGCACTGCTGTTGCAAATAATGGTCTTTATATTTTGAATATAAGTCAATCTCAAACATATAATATAACAAACAAAATGCTTAAAATGAGTAACAAAGATGAAACTTATATGTGGCACTGTCGTCTGGGACACATAAACAAGACTCGCATATCCACACTTTCGAAGAGTGGATACTTGGACGGATTTGATCCAAATTCATATGACGTCTGTGAATCTTGCTTATTAGGCAAAATGCCTAAATCACCTTTTAGCGGTAAAGGTGAACGCGCCACCGAACTGTTAGCCCTCAATCATAGTGACGTTTGTGGGCCCATGTCTAGCCAGGCTAGAGGTGGATACGAATACTTCATAACCTTTACGGATGATGCATCTCGTTATGTGTATCTGACCGGTTCATTCACACGCGTATAACGCAAGCGCACGTATCGTTCAAGTAGTATAAAGATATCGATCCCACGAGGATTTAATTCGTACTGTTGTTATTAATTATTGAATCTATTTATTTACATATATCTAATTTAGGGAGCAGTGAATTGATTGCTTGATTGATTTGGTTTGTAGATTTTCTAAATAAATAAAAAGACAAAAGAAAATACTAAGGAAAATAATAAAAGACAAAGATCTAGGGTTGTGAATTCTTCTAATATCTTTTAGAATATGAAGTGATTATCTTATAGTTGGGTAAAATATTGATTTATTAACCTGAGATTTATTAACCTGAAACACTAAATTATGTAAAAGCCTCTTCCGATGGTCAATTACAAATACCTAGTATAATCCAATTGAACCATATGTCTATGTCAATCAAATTACCTAGATTCATTAAGTTTAAGTTTCAATTATGGCTACCCCCGCCCGACAGGTATATTCCTATCCTGTAAGGAAATCTATTAAAGGGTTATCTATCCTCAAGGAAGATCGTGGGCTATTAAGTCTAAGGCTGAAACCTAAAATCTCTATGTCTAGTTCATTTTAGATTTACCATATCAAACTTATTGGTGATCAGACAACAAGAAGCATTAAGCTTAAGAATTAATAAATAAACCTTTAAATTACCGAGACTATAAAATTCCCCTTATAAATCGGTGATATTAAAATTCATCACAACCCGAGTTAACTTAACACGTAACTAGGACTGGTAAAGACTTAAAAGACATAAAGTAAAAATGCTGAAAAGTAAAAGCAGTAAAGTAAATGCTGAAAAGTAAATTACATTAAAATAAAATTGCTAAGGTAAAATGAATTACTTTTACTAATTACTAATTAGATATCTCCCTTAATATAATATATTAACTTATGATGATATTTTCAACCAGCCATATAGGCAGTAACCTGATTAAGTCAAATTTAATCCAACCAGCCATAAAGGCGGAACCAATATAACCAGCCATAAAGGCGAAACCAAAATAACCAGCCATAAAGGCGGAACCAAAATAACCAGCCATAAAGGCGGAACCAAAATAACCAGCCATAAAGGCGGAACCAAAATAACTAGCCATAAAGGCGAAACCAAAATAACCAGCCATAAAGGCGGAACCAAAATTTAATTACCAACCGACCAATCTGGCGGTATCCTTACTTAGTCAGGTTTAATTAATTAAATTGATTTACCAACTGACCAATATAGCGGTATCCCTTTTTAAGTCAAATTTTAAATAGTGATATATTATATTAAAGGGAGATTAATCTAACTAGCAATAGTAAAAGAATTACTTTTCACCTAGCAGGGGGAAGTTACCTTGGCATGGTAGAATAGTAAAACTGTAAAAGTAAAGAAAATAAATTACTATTATTACAAAACGTAATTTAAAATTACAAAACTAAAAAAAACTAAAAACTAAAAGATTCTAGAGAGAGAAACTCTCTCTTTACACCAAAGAAGTGAGGGAAAATGGTACAACAAAATTTGAAATTTCGAGCTCTATTTATAGGCGCGGATATGGGTCCAGCGTCGCGACGCTAGAGGCTTCAGCGTCGCGACGCTAGCTGCTTTTTGCGTGGCACGATGAGAGTTGGCTGCTTCAATGATTGTGCTGACGTCATTGATGATGTCATGATGACGTGGCGGTGACGTGGGATGACACGTGGCACACATGGCGATGGTGATTGTCGGCACCGTAGGATGATGACACGTGGCACAGCGCACGTTAGCAGATCGGCTGTGATGGTGACACGTGGCACTGCGCACGTTAGCAAGTCAACGGCGTATGTTAGCAAGTCAACCTAATCAGATTCTGACACGTGGCAGGCGGCGCACGTTAGCAACTTCAGTGCATTCTGGGCGTCGCGACGCTGGATTCTTGGCGTCGCGACGCTCAAAAGACCAAAATATCCCTGTTGATGTATTTTTGTCCGGTTTTGCCCCAAATTGCCTCCAGTGCTTTCCAAACTTTATTTATCTGCAAAATAACATCAAAACGTTCGTAAAACTCGAGAAATAATACAAAATATTAGGCTAAATGAGTGGGAAAAAGTGATGTAATTACCACTCATCACACCCCCAAAACTAACATTTTGCTAGTCCTCGAGCAAAACATAAAATAAAATAGCATAATTAAAATTAACTAAGCCACTTTCGTAGGGATCACGGTTGCATTTAGCGTATGCAACAAGCCTTTAAACCCCTAGGTGTCCCTAGTGGACGAGTTGTAGTCTCGTGAGGGTTTACAACAATGATACCCACAAACATTTTACAAAAGTAAAAAGTTAGTTAAAACTAATGCACACAAAAGCAAAAAGACAACAGAAAAAAGAATAAAGAAGTTAGTGACTATTCAAGTGAAACTTCTACTCCAAGTTACAAGTTGTTTTGTTTCTTTCTAAATTACCGAATAAGTAAATTCTCCGATTATTTTTACCATTCTCCACATACATAGCTAACAAAATATTAATCAACTCATTTTTGCCCACAACACTCACAAGTGTAGTTGATAAGAGGGTAATATTTTTGTCCTAAAGTTTTATCAGAATTCACATCTTTTTGCAGCAATGGAATAATTTTTCTGATTTTTTCTTTGATTTTTGAATTTTGACTTTTTATTTATATACAATACCTTCCGTCTATGTAGCGAGCTTTGGGTCGGTGGCTCCCAAACCAGTTGGCTTTAGGGCACCAGGTGTTAAAACACCCCTACGGACTTAATTACCCAGACTTCAGATATATATATTTTTGCAACATCCTTGATCCATGTAACGAGCTTTGGGCCAGTGACTCCCGAACCAGTTGGTTTTAGGGCACTAGGTGTTAAAACACCCTTACAGACTTAATAACCCGGATCTCATATGTTTTTTTTTCTCCATCACTTTTTGAGATGCTTCTTCCAATTGAACTATAGCACTGAATATTACAATCTTTTCAAATACGCCTCATGTCCGTATGTTACTATATGTTGATAATACCTGCCAACTAAGTATATGAAGATCCATTTTAGTCAGTTTTATGGAGAACTTACAAATTAAATAATTCAAAAGGAAATAAACAAAAATTAACTTGTTTCGAAATAGGTTTAAGATAAGTCTTAGGAGTGGAAACTCCTTATACAGCTATCTCTCACCAATTTCACCTTTTTAGTCAACATAAAAACAAAAACATAAACAAAAGGAAATAACTTTTACTGGTCATGGTGTGTGATTAAATTTCGAATGGACTTCCCATTGTAGATTCCCCAGAGGGAGGGTGGAGCGGGGCTCTCTTAAGTACCCAAGCCTCTTAGGCTCTTATCGCTTGGTGACAGGAATAAACAACGAGTCCTCCAAACTAGTCTATCACAACAAGCTACAGGTGAATGATTTTCTAGGTGCCTTCACAGCTTTTCCTTAAAGGTAGTGAGTGAATGAAGACACCAAACCATCACCTAGCTTTAAATATGCCTTTTTTTTTGAAAATTTTTAATTAATTTTTTTTTAATTTTTTTGTCTTTTTTTAAAAAAAAAATTGGATTAAAAATAAAAACAACTCACGAACTAAAAACAAGATAGTAATCAACTAATTTTCTCCCCCAAACCTAAATGAGACATTGTCCCCAATGTCTTAAATGGTAAAAGAAGTGTTTAGAAGGTAGTACCTGGTTAGCTGAAAATCAAAAATTCACCGATTAAGATCAATGTCTAATTTACGCTTCTTACCACGATCGTTGTCTGACCAGTTCAGCTTGGAGAGAATGGGGTCAATTTTTTGGTTCAAAGGCTATGATTTGATCAATTAATTCTTCGGCCTTTGTTGCAGTCAGGAAGATATCATGTACTAACTTCGTGACTAACTCATGTCTCTTGGCTTCCGCAAGAAATACAAACAGAAAATCGAAGAAATGCTCAATGTTAAGTAACCCAATGGGCTTCTGATGAATATTCAAGTGCGCCCATGATGCTACAATAAACATTTCCTCAAACGTCCCAAGCCATCCTGGTAACGCAATAAACACATCTGCAGTATTGATCATTTCATGAATTTGCTCGGGCATACTAGATACGATGCGTTCATCTCCATTTGTTTGTCCGATTAAGTGTTCGTCTGCCAAAGGTTTTGGAATGATTCCCAAAACATGACCGCCACCATCCTGAACGGCTTTTGAAATGATGCCCATCATTCCAAGGTTGCCACCGCCATATACTAGGTGCATATTTCGTTCTGCTATGACTCTCCCCAATTCCTTTGCAGTCTGATGAGTGGTAAAACTATCACTATTTCCCACTTATTTAACCTAATATTTTGTAAAGTTTCTTGAGTCTTGTGAATATTTTGATGTGTTTTGTGTTATTTTGTAGATAAATAAAGTTTCAGGACAATCTGGAGGTGATTTGGAGCAAAACTGTGAAAATTGGCAAAAAGGGCAAAATGGTAATTTTTCAGCGTCGCGCCGGGGAAGACATTGGCGTCGCGACGCCTAATGTGCACCAGATCTGCTAAGGTGTGCCGGGTCAACGGGTCAGAATTTGAGAAGTTTGACTTTGCTAACATGCGCCGTGCCACGTGTCACCATCAAAGCCGATATGCTAACGTGCGCCGTGCCACGTGTCATCATCCTATGGTGCCGACACTCACAATTGCCACGTGTGCCACGTGTCATCCATGTCATCGCCATGTCATCGGTCAATGAGTCAACTCTGCCACGTCATCGCCACGTCAGCATAATAATTGAGCTCTTAGCCGCCTCGCCACGTGTCGCCTTATCTTCTTATCTGAATCGCCACGTGACAAGCCGTCATTGTGCCACGATTCACTGCAGCTAGCATAGCGACGCCAAAGCCTTGGCGTCGCGACGCTGGAAGCTTACTCGCGCCTATAAATTGAGCTCGAGATTTCAGAATTGAATGTACCACACTCTCTCTTATATTCTATTTAAAGAGAGAGTTTCTCTCTCTAGATTCTTTTAGTTTTTAGTTTTTAGTTTTTAATTTTTAGTTTTGTAAATAATTTTAATTACGTTTTGTAATAATAGTAATTTAATTTTTACTTTTTACTCTTTACAGTTTTTACTATTTACCATGAGGAGGTAATTTCTCCAGCTAGGGTGAAAGGTAATTCTTTTACTGTTACTATTTAAATTAATCTCCCTTAAAAATAATATATTCACTGTTTAAAATATTGACTTAAAAATGATACCGCTATATTGGTCGGTTGGTAATTCATTTTAATCTGGTTTAAACGTGACTAAACAAGGATACCGCCAGATTGGTCGATTGGTAATTTAATTTTGGTTCCGCCTTTATGGCTGGTTGGACTTAATTTGACTTAATCAGGATACCGCCAGAGTGGTCGGTTGGTAATATAATCACAAGTTTATATATTACTTTATGGGAGATATCTAAAATAGTAAATAGTAAAAGTAATTCCTTTTACCTTAGCATTTTATTTTACTCTTCAGCTTTTTCTTTATGTCTTTTACTTTTCAGTATTTTTACTTTATGTCTTTTACTTTTAAGTTCTTACTAGCCCTAGTTATGTGTTAGTTATCTGGGGTTGTGATGAATTCTAATATCACCAGTTTATATGGGGTTATTTTATAGTTTGGGTAATTTAAAGGTTTACTTATTAAGTCTTAAGCTTAATGCTTCTTGTTGTTTGATCACCAATAAGATTGATATGGTAAATCTAAAATGAACTAGACATAGGGATTTTAGGTTTCAGCCTTAGATTTAATAGCCCACGATCTTCCTTGAGGATAGATAACCCTTTAATAGATTTCCTTACAGGATAGACATATACCTGTCGGGCGGGGGTAACCGTGATTGAAACTTAAACTTAATGAATCCAGATAATTTGGTTGACATAGACATATGGTTCAATTGGGTTTTAAACTGGGTATTTGCGTCTGACCATCGACAGAGGCTTTCGCATAATTTAGTGTTCCAGGTTAGTAAACCAATTTATTACACAAACATAAAAATAATCACTTCATCTTTTAAAAGATATTAGAATGATTCACAACTCTAGATCTTTGAGTCTTTTGTTATTTTCCTTAGTATTTTCTTTTGTTTATTTTATTTATTTTAATTAAGCAATTCCACATTCAACCAACCAAAGCAATCAATCCCCTTCTTCCTATAATTAGATATATGTAAATAAATAGTATCAATAATTAATAACAACAGTAGGAATTAAGTCCTTGTGGGATCGATATTTTTATAGTACTTGAACGATACGTGCGCTTGCGTTATACGTGTGTGTTTACGCCGGTCAAGTTTTTGTCGCCGTTGCCGGGGACTTTTATTTCTTGAGTTATTAATTTTGAAGCTATCTAATTTACTTGTATCTAATTTTCTTCATTTTTATCTGTAATTTTTATTTCTTTATTTTTATTTCAGGTGGTTGAAAAATGGAACACTACAGGGAGATTGAGAGATTACGTGCTTTACAAGAAGATACACCCCACATTTGGGAGCAACAGTCCGATTTTCTGAGGCTGTTGTACAACCCAACGATTATCACTGGATGTCAGAACCAAGTAATACTACATTTGCTAATCAGAATGCAATGGAGAGATGTGATATATGTAATGGTAACCACCCAATAGATTATTACGAGTACAACTACAATCCAGGGTGGCAGAGCTATCAAAATCCTTCATGGTACGAAGAACCATCATATTTTCCATCTTATCCACCATCCACCTATGATTTTCATCAAGAACCAGAACCATCCGAGGAAGATCAATCGATTCACATGTTCAAAGAACAGGCAGCTCGATTTGATGCACAAATTCAGAATAACGCAGAATCCATACAGAGAATGACAGATCAAATAAGACAGTTAATAAAAAGCCAGAACAACATACCTCAAGCACCATTTTCAGATGACACTGATGAAGCCCTTGAATTCCAATCATTTCACGATGACACTTCAGTAAAGGAGGAGGCTGGGCAGTATCAACAACCAGAGGTATCAGTTCAGGAGCCCAAACCAGCAAAAGTCTCGATTTGATTTTTATTATTCAGATTCTGAAGAGGATGAAGCTGAAATATTTGTACCAACTGCATCAAAAATTGAGGATGGAATTCTGTATCCTCAAAACGAAGATCTTGGAGATTGTTTTGCAATGATGTTTGAATAAGATCTACCCGAGCCAATCAATTCACCTGAATCAGAGGATGAAGACCTAATGTCTGACTCATCTTTTCATCCTCAGGTGGATCAAGAAACAGAGCAAATGGAGGAGCAAATGTCTGAACTTATTAAAGATCTAGAGCATTCAGGTGAAACATCACTGTGTGGGGAGTACAATTTAGAGAAATCACCGAGAAGCTTGACAGAATGGAACTTCCATTCTAAGTCAAGCACCATACGAGACCTCCTGATTTGTTTCTTTCTTTTCAGGTACTGCTGGAGCGACAAAGTTTAAAAAGGTGGCACAAGCACTGAATGAGACAAAAAAAATTTCCACCTTACCGTTGGAAGAGACCCTTCAAAAGCAACGCTCACGGGATTGTCTTTAATCGGACATCCAAAACGACGCTGAAACCTCCTTGACAGATAGATTTCAGTCACGTCTGGCTGAAGATGAAAAATTTAGCGCTAGCAGGGAGGCAACCATGCAATTTGTTGTAATTTCTGTTTTTCATATTTTGTGTATACATGTTGTAGAATTTTTTAATTTTGTGTATTAGTTTTCCAGGTAAAAGCACAAAAGGAGCATTTTAAGACAAAATGAATGGTGTTTGGAGATTGCAAAGATGAAAGATAAATCATGAGTGATGGCTGAGTAAGGAATAAAATCTTGAGACGCATCCTCATGAATTTATACTAAGCAAATGGCGTATTGAGTACACAATTCTGTTGCCTTAATTATTGCTTTGATTTTCTTTTCTTTTGTTTTTATCTTTATTTTCGCCGACAAGATTTATACTTTTTGACTTTTCACGATTTATTTTTAACGGTCATCTAATAATTGTCATTTAGCAGATACTAGTGCAATTATTACTCACCCATTTTCAGGTTTTATAAATTCAGCTCGTCATTTCTCTCTTTGAAACATCCAGATATACATCCAAATAGAAGAGAGAAAATGGAAACAACTTCACAGCAGCGAATCAAGCATATTTGTGTTTTCTGTGGATCCAATTCTGGTAACAAACCAGAATTCATCGAGGCTGCAAAGGAATTGGGGCGAGTCATAGAGGAAAGAAATATGCACCTAGTATATGGCGGTGGCAATCTTGGATTGATGGGAAGTATTTCAAAAGCTGTTCAGGAAGGTGGCGGTCATGTTTTGGGAATCATTCCAAAACCTTTGGCGGACGAACACTTAATCGGACAAACAAATGGAGATGAACGCATCGTATCTGGAATGCCCGAACAAATTCATGAAATGATCAATACTGCGGATGCGTTTATTGAGTTACCATAAGGGCTTGAGATGTCTGAGGAAATGTTTACTGTTGCATCATGGCCACACTTAAATATTCATCAGAAGCCCATTGGGTTACTTAACATTGAGCATTTCTTCGATTTTCTGTTTGTATTTCTTGCGGAAGCCAAAAGACATGAGTTCGTCACGAAATCAGTACATGATATCTTCCTGACTGCTACAAAGGCCGAAGAATTAATTGACCAGATCCTTGCCTTTGAACCGAAAGTCGACCCCATTCTCTCCAAGTTGAACTGGTCAGATAGCGATCGTGGAAAGAAGCGCAAATTGGACATAGATCTTAATCGGTAATTTTTCGTAGTATTCTGCTAACCAGGTATTACCTTCTGAACTCTTCTTTTACCGTTTAAGACATTGGGGACAATGTCTCATTTAGGTTTGGGGGAGGGATTTAGTTGATTAGTATCTTGTTTTAGTTTATGTGTTGTTTTTATTTTTAGTCCAAAATTTTTCGAAAAATACAAAAAAATTGAAAATTTTTCAAAAATTACAAAAATATTTTTGTGTTTCCGTGTTTTTATTTTGACTAAAAAGGTAAAAAAACATTTTCAAAACAAGTTAATTTTTGTTTATTTCATTTTAAATTATTTAATTTGTAAGTTCTCCATAAAACTGACTAAAATGGATCTTCATATGCTCAGTTGGCAGGTATTATCAACATGCATAGTTACATACGGACATGAGCTGTATCTGAAAAGATTGTAATATTCAGTGCTATAGTTTAATTGGAAGAATCATCTCAAAAAGTGATGGAGTAAAAAAAAAAAACGTCTGAGATCCGAGTTATTAAGTCTGTAAGGGTGTTTTAACACCTAGTGCCCTAAAATCAACTGGTTTGGGAGTCACTGGCCCAAAGCTCGCTACATGAATCGAAGATGCTGCAAAATATATATATATGAAGTCTGAGTAATTAAGTCTGTAGGGGTGTCTTAACACCTGGTGCCCTAAAGCCAACTGGTTTGGGAGCCACCGACCCAAAGCTCGCTACATAGACGGAAGGTATTGTATATAAATAAAAAGTCAAAATTCGAAAAAGTAAAGAAAAAATCAGAAAAATCCGAAAAAATTATTCCATTGCTACGAATAGGTGTGAAATCTGATAGAACTTTAGGACAAAAATATTACCCTCTTATCAACTACACTTGTGACTGTTGTGGGCAAAAATGAATTGATTAATATTTTGTTGGTCGTGAGTATGAAGAATGGTAAAAATAATCGGAGAATTTACTTGTTCGGTAATTTAGAAAGAAACAAAACAACTAATAACTTGGAGTAGAAATTTCACCTGATTAGTCACTAACTTCTTTATTCTCTTTTCGCTTGTCTTTTTGCTTTTGTGTGCATTAGTTTTAACTAACTTTTTACTTTTGTAAAATGTTGTGGGTATCATTGCTGTAAACCTCACGAGACTACAACTCGTCCACTAGGGACACCTAGGGGTTTTTTTAAAGGCTTGTTGCATATGCTAAATGCAACTGTGATCCCTACGAAAGTGGCTTAGTTAAATTTTAAAGATGTTTATGTTATTTTATTTTATGTTTTGCTCGAGGACTAGCAAAATGTTAGGTTTGATGGTGTGATGAGTGGTAAAACTATCACTATTTCCCACTTATTTAACCTAATATTTTGTAAAGTTTCTTGAGTCTTGTGAATATTTTGATGTGTTTTGTGTTATTTTGTAGATAAATAAAGTTTCAGGACAATCTGGAGGTGATTTGGAGCAAAACTGTGAAAATTGGAAAAAAGGGCAAAATGGTAATTTTTCAGCGTCGCGCCGCGGAAGGCATTGGTGTCGCGATGCCTAACGTGCATCATATCTACTAACGTGTGTCGGGTCAACGGGTCAGAATTGAGAAGTTTGACTTTGCTAACATGCGCCGTGCCACGTGTCACCATCAAAGCCGATATGCTAACGTGCGATGTGCCACGTGTCATCATCCTACGGTGCCGACACTCACAATTTCCATGTGTGCCACGTGTCATCCATGTCATTGCCACGTCATTGGTCAACGAGTCAACTTTGCCACGCGTCGTGCCACGTCATCGTCCACGTCTGAAGGTCAACCGAGTCAACACGCCACGTCATCATCAGCCAATCACGAAGTGACACGTGTCGCAATCCTACGGTGCCGACAATTGATCTCAGCCGCATTGCCACGTCATTGCCACGTCAGCATAATAATTGAGCTCTTATCCGCCTCGCCACATGTCGCCTTATCTTCTTATCCGAATCGCCACGTGCCAAGCCGTCATTGTGCCACGATTCACTGCAGCTGGCATAGCGACGCCAAAGCCCTTGGCGTCGCGACGCTGGAAGCTTACCTGCGCCTATAAATTGAGCTCGAGATTTCAGAATTGAATGTACCACTCTCTCTCTTATATTCTATTTAAAGAGAGAGTTTCTCTCTCTAGATTCTTTTAGTTTTTAGTTTTTAGTTTTTAATTTTTAGTTTTGTAAATAATTTTAATTACGTTTTGTAATAATAGTAATTTAATTTTTACTTTTTACTCTTTACAGTTTTTACTATTTACCATGAGGAGGTAATTTCTCCAGCTAGGGTAAAAGGTAATTCTTTTACTGTTACTATTTAAATTAATCTCCCTTAAAAATAATATATTCACTGTTTAAAATATTGACTTAAAAATGATACCGCTATATTGGTCGGTTGGTAATTCATTTTAATCTGGTTTAAACCTGACTAAACAAGGATACCGCTAGATTGTCGGTTGGTAATTTAATTTTGGTTCTGTCTTTATGGCTGGTTGGACTTAATTTGACTTAATCAGGATACCGCCAGATTGGTCGGTTGGTAATATAATCACAAGTTTATATATTACTTTATGGGAGATATCTAAAATAGTAAATAGTAAAAGTAATTTCTTTTACCCTAGCATTTTATTTTACTTTTCAGCTTTTTCTTTATTTCTTTTACTTTTCAGTATTTTTACTTTATGTCTTTTACTTTTAAGTTCTTACTAGCCCTAGTTATGTGTTAGTTATCTGGGGTTGTGATGAATTCTAATATCACCAGTTTATAAGGGGTTATTTTATAGTTTGGGTAATTTAAAGGTTTACTTATTAAGTCTTAAGCTTAATGCTTCTTGTTGTTTGATCACCAATAAGATTGATATGGTAAATCTAAAATGAACTAGACATAGGGATTTTAGGTTTCAGCCTTAGATTTAATAACCCACGATCTTCCTTGAGGATAGATAACCCTTTAATAGATTTCCTTACAGGATAGACATATACCTGTCGGACGGGGGTAGCCATGATTGAAACTTAAACTTAATGAATCCAGATAATTTGGTTGACATAAACATATGGTTCAATTGGGTTAAACTGGGTATTTGCGTCTGACCATCGACAGAGGCTTTCGCATAATTTAGTGTTCCAGGTTAGTATACCAATTTATTACACAAACATAAAATAATCACTTCATCTTTTAAAAGATATTAGAATGATTCACAACCCTAGATCTTTGAGTCTTTTGTTATTTTCCTTAGTATTTTCTTTTGTTTATTTTATTTGTTTTAATTAAGCAATTCCACATTCAACCAACCAAAGCAATCAATCCCCTTCTTCCTATAATTAGATATCTGTAAATAAATAGTATCAATAATTAATAACAACAGTAGGAATTAAGTCCTCGTGGGATCGATATTTTTATACTACTTGAACGATATGTGCGCTTGCGTTATACGTGTGTGTTTACGCCGGTCACAGCCTCAATGAATTCTGGTTTATTACCAGAATTGGATCCACAGAAAACACAAATACGCTTGATTCGCTGCTGTGAAGTTGCTTCCATTTTCTCTTTCTTATTTGGTTGTGTATCTCTGAATGTGTTGAAGAGAGAAATGAAATACTAAATTTATAGACCTGAAATGGGTGAGTAATAATTGCACTAATATCTACCAAATGACAATTATTAGATGAACGTTAAAATAAATCGTGAAAATTCAAAAAAAGTTTAGATATTGTCGGCGAAAATAAAGATAAAAACAAAAGAAAAGTAAATCAAAACAATAATTAAGGCAACGGAATTGTGTACTCAATACGCCACTCGCTAGTATAAATTCATGAGAATGCGTCTCAAGAATTCATTCCTTACTCAGCCATCACTCATGATTTATCTTTTATCTTTGGGATCTTCAATCATTATTCATTTTGTCTTAAAAATGCTCCTTTTGTGCTTTTACCTGAAAAACTAACACACAAAATTAAAAAGTTCACACAAAATTTGAAAATTACAACAAAATGCATGGGTTGCCTCCCTGCTAGCGCTAAATTTTTCATCTTCAGCCAGACGTGACTGAAATCCATCTAACAAGGCGGTTTCAGCGTCGTTTTGGATGTCCGATTAAAGACAATCCCATGAGCGTTGCTTTTGAAAGGTCTCTTCCAACGGTAAGGTGGCAAACAGAGTTTTGTCTCATTCAGTGCTTGTGCCATCTTTTTAAACTTTGTTACTCCAGCAGTTCCTGAAAAGAAAGAAAGAAAATCAGGAGGTCTCGTATAGTGCTTGACTTGGAATGGAATTTTCATTCTGTCAAGCTTCTGAGCGATATCTTTGAATTTTACTCCCCGATACAGTGATGTTTCTCTTGAATGCACTGGATCTTCAAACATTTGCTCCTCCATTTGCTCAGCTTCTTGTTCCACCTGAGGATGAAAAGATGTGTGAGACATTAGGTCTCCATCCTTTGATTTGGGTGAAATGATTGGCTCAGGTAGATCTTCTTCAAACATTTGGGCAATGGAATCTCCAAGATCTTCATTTTAAGGATACATAATTCCATCCTCAATTGTTGATGCAGGTGGTACAAATATATCCGCTTCATCCTCGTCAGAATCTGTATAATACAAATCAAATCGAGACTTTTCCGGTTCGGGTTCCTGAACTGATACCTCTGGTTGTTGATACTGCTCAGCCTCTTCTTCTGTCAAGGTATCTTCATGAAATGCTTGGTACTCGAAGGCTTCGTCAGTGTCATTTGTAAATGGTTCTTGAGGTATGTAGCTCTGGTTTTCTGTTAGTTGTCTTATTTGATTTGTCATCCTTGTATGGATTCTGCGTTACTCTGAATTTGTGCATCAATTTGAGCTTCTTCGAACCAATCTTTGAGCATATGAATCATCTGTTTTTTCTCTGATGGTTCTGGTTCTTGGTGAAGATCAAAGGTAGATGGTGGATAAGATGGAAAATGTGGCTCTGTGAAATGTGATGACTCATCATACCATGAAGGATTCTGATAGTTCTGCCACCCTGAATTGTAGTTGTACTCGCAATAATCGCTTGGGTGGTCACCATTACATATGTCACATCTCCACATTGCGTTCTGATGAGCAAATGTAATATTGCTTGGTTGTGGCATCCAGTGATAATTGTTGGGCTGGACAACAGGCCTCAGAAAACCGGACTGTTGCTCCCAGATATGGGGTGTATCTTCTTGTAAAGCTCGTAATCTCTCAATCTCCCAGTATTGTTCCATTTTTCAATCACCTGAAAAAGAAAGAAATAAATAAAAATTACAGATAAAAATAAAGAAAATTAGATACAAGTAAATTAGATAGCTTCAAAATTAATAACTCAAGAAATATAAGTCCCCGGCAACGCGCCAAAAAACTTGACCGGTGCATTCACACACGTATGACGCAAGCGCACATATCGTTCAAGTAGTATAAAGATATCGATCCCACGATGACTTAATTCCTACTGTTGTTATTAATTATTGAATCTATTTATTTACAAATATCTAATTTAGGGAGAAGTGAATTGATTGATTGATTGATTGGTTTGTAGATTTGCTAAATAAATAAAAAGAAAAAAAGAAAATATTAAGGAAAATAATAAAAGACAAAGATCTAGGGTTGTGAATTCTTCTAATATCTTTTAGAAGATGAAGTGACTATCTTATAGTTGGGTAAAATATTGATTTATTAACCTGAAACACTAAATTATGTAAAAGCCTCTTCCGATGGTCAATTACAAATACCTAGTATAATCCAATTGAACCATGTCTATATCAATCAAATTACCTAGATTCATTAAGTTTAAGTTTCAATTATGGCTACCCCCGCCCGACAGGTATATTCCTATCCTGTCAGGAAATCTATTAAAGGGTTATCTATCCTCAAGGAAGATCGTGGGCTATTAAGTCTAAGTCTGAAACCTAAAATCCCTATGTCTAGTTCATTTTAGATTTACCATATCAAACTTATTGGTGATCAGACAACAAGAAGCATTAAGCTTAAGACTTAATAAATAAACCTTTAAATTTCCGAGACTATAAAATACCCCTTATAAATCGGTGATATTAAAATTCATCACAACCCGTGTTAACTTAACACATAACTAGGACTGATAAAGACTTAAAAGACATAAAGTAAAAATGCTGAAAAGTAAAAGCAGTAAAGTAAATGCTGAAAAGTAAATTACATTAAAATAAAATTGCTAAGGTAAAAGGAATTACTTTTACTAATTACTAATTAGATATCTCCCTTAATATAATATATTAACTTATGATGATATTGTCAACCAGCCATATAGGCGGTAACCTGATTAAGTCAAATTTAATCCAACCAGCCATAAAGGCGGAACTAATATAACCAGCCATAAAGACGGAACCAAAATAACCACCCATAAAGGCGGAACCAAACTAACCAGCCATAAAGGCGGAACCAAACTAACCAGCCATAAAGGCGGAACCAAACTAACCAGCCATAAAGGCGGAACCAAAATAACCAGCTATAAAGGCGGAACCAAAATAACCAGCCATAAAGGCGGAACCAAAATTTAATTACCAACCGACCAATCTGGCGGTATCCTTACTTAGTCAGGTTTAATTAATTAAATTGATTTACCAACCGACCAACATAGCGGTAACCCTTTTTTAAGTCAAATTTTAAATAGTGAATATATTATATTAAAGAGAGATTAATCTAACTAGCAATAGTAAAAGAATTACCTTTCACCTAGCAAAGGGAAGTTACCTTGGCATGGTAGAATAGTAAAACTGTAAAAGTAAAGAAAATAAATTACTATTATTACAAAACGTAATTAAAAATTACAAAACAAAAAAAAAACTAAAAACTAAAAGATTCTAGAGAGAGAAACTCTCTCTTTACACCAAAGAAGTGAGGGAAAATGGTACAACAAAATCTGAAATTTCGAGCTCTATTTATAGGCGCGGATAAGGGTCCAGCGTCGCGACGCTAGCTACTTTTCGCGTGGCACGACGAGAGCTCGACACGTGGCAAGGCAGCTGGCTGCTTCAATGATTGTGCTGACGTCATTGATGATGTCATGATGACGTGGGCGGTGACGTGGGATGACACGTGGCACACATGGCGATGGTGATTGTCAGCACTGTAGGATGATGACACGTGGCACGGCGCACGTTAGCAGATCGGCTGTGATGGTGACACGTGGCACGACGCACGTTAGCAAGTCAACGTCGCATGTTAGCAAGTCAACCTAATCAGATTCTGACACGTGGCAGGCGGCGCACGTTAGCAACTTCGGTGCATTCTGGGCATCGCGACGCTGGATTCTTGGCGTCGCGACGCTCAAAAGACCAAAATATCCATGTTGATGCATTTTTGTCTGGTTTTGCCCCAAATTGCCTCCAGTGCTTTCCAAACTTTATTTATCTGCAAAATAACAACAAAACACATCAAAACGTTCATAAAACTCGAGAAACAATACAAAACATTAGGCTAAATTAGTGGGAAAAAGTGATGTAATTACCACTCATCAATATCTTATGAGACACAAGTCGGAAACTTTTGAGAAATTCAAAGAGTTTCGACACGAAGTTGAAAAATAGACCGGCAAGAGTATAAAGACATTATGGTCGGACCGTGGTGGTGAATACTTGAGCAATGCGTTTCTAGATTACTTGAAAGAATATGGTATTCTTTCACAGTGGACTCCTCCTGGAACACCGTAATTAAACGGTGTGTCCGAACGGAGAAACCGAACTTTATTGGACATGGTTAGGTCTATGGTGAGTCGCACTGAGCTATCTGTTTCCTTCTGGGGATATGCATTAAACAGTGCAATTCTTATTTTGAATAAGGTTCCGTCAAAGTCTGTAAAACAGACACCATATGAGATATGGACAGGAAAGAAACCGGGTTTCTCATTCCTGAAGATTTAGGGATGCTGGGCATATGTCAAACGTTTGGAAGGTACCAAACTTGAACCCAAATCGGATAAATGCCTATTCGTAGGATATCCTAGGGAAACCAAAGGATATTACTTCTATCACCCACGAGAGAACAAAGTATTTGTTGCTCTACATGTGGTTTTCCTTGAGAAGGAATTCCTAAATACAGTGGTTAGTGGGAGGAAAGTAGAACTCGATGAAAATCGGAGTGATACTGTTCCTGGCATAGAATCCTCAACGAAACAAGAACAGTCCATCCGGGATGAGACTATACCACAATCTTCTATTACACAATGACCGCGTAGGTCGGAGAGAGTCAGGAAACAACCTGAAAAGTATGGGTTCATAATCTCGCCTCATGTAGATATTAATCTCATTGAGGATAATGAACCGGCTACGTATGAGGAAGCGATACAAGATATCGATTCCGCTTTATGGCAAGAAGCCATGAAGTCCAAAATAGATTCCATGTACACCAACCAAGTTTGGACACTGGTTGATGCACCAGAAGGCGTAAAGCCTATTAGTTGCAAATGGGTCTTCAAGAAGAAGACCGACATGGATGGCAACATACAAACGTACAAAGCTAGGCTTGTAGTGAAGGGATATCATCAACGACATGGTGTCGATTACGATGAAACTTTCTTACCCGTTGCCATGATTAAATCCATTCGGATAATGCTTGCTATTGCTACATATTTTGATTACGAGATATGGCAGATAGACGTTAAAACCGCTTTCCTTAACGGAAACCTTTTGGAGGATGTTTCTATGCAACAGCCTGACGATTTTATCGTGCCTAGACTTGCCAACAAGGTTTGTAAGTTAAATCGGTCCATTTATGGACTAAAGCAAGCATCGCGGTCATCGAACCAACGTTTTGACGAGATCATAAAAGAATATGATTTCATTCAAAACGAAGATGATCCTTGTGTATATAAGAAGGTTAGTGGGAGAGCACTGACTTTTATTGTCCTTTATATAGACGATGTATTGCTTATAGGCAATGACATTCCCATGCTAACGTCGGTGAAAGCTTGGCTTTCATTGAAATTCTCCATGAAAGATCTGGGAGAAGCAGCCTTTATTCTGGGAATAAAGATCCATCGGGATAGATCTAGAAAGCTGTTTGGACTCTCCCAGAGTACATATATTGACAGAGTGTTGAAGAGATTCAACATGGATCAGTCCAAGAGAGGATTGTTTCCAGTGTCACATGGTGTCTATCTATCTAAGGACATGTGTCCTAAAACTCAAGATGAGACAGATAACATGAGTCTGATACCATTCGCCTAGGCAGTCAGATCGATCATGTATGCCATGATATATACGCGACCTGATGTTTCCTATGTTTTGAGCATGTGTAGTCGCTATCAGGCAGATCCAGGTGAAGGTCACTGGATGGCGGTTAAGAATATCCTTAAGTATCTTAGACGAACTAAGGATGCTTTCTTAATATATGGAGATGGAGAACTTGAGGTAACTGGGTATACTGATGCAAGTTTTCAAACCGACAAAGATGACTGTAAGTCGCAATCCAGGTACATGTTTTGTTTGAATAACGGAGCAGTGAGCTGGAAATCTTCCAAGCAAGAGACTGTTGCCGATTCAACAACAGAAGCGGAGTACATTGCTGCAGCTGAAGCAGCAAAGGAAGCAGTTTGGATCCGAAAATTCCTAATTGGATTAGGAGTAGTTACGTTAGTAGCTGAGCCTGTTCCATTGTATTGTGACAATAACGGGGCTATAGCGCAGGCTAAGGAACCGCGGTCTCATCAACGATCCAAGCATGTTCTTCGACGTTTCCATCTGATTCGTGAGATCATATATCGTGGCGATGTGAAGGTCGAGAAGGTCGCATCAGATGATAATATGGCAGATCCGCTGACGAAAGTAATTCCTCAGCAAAAGTTTGAGCGACAAGTATATAGTTCAGGTATTAGATACTTGAGTGACTGGCTATAGGCCAAGTGGGAGATTGTTGGACAGTTATGACCCATAGTGTCACTGTTTGTAAAAGACATTGTGTTTTTGTACAAAATTAACTATGTTATAATGAAATTGCCTTGTACCATTTTGTAATTTATTTACTTTGATATATAAATGGTAAAAGTCCATATGATTAGTTACGGATTTAGATGATATGAGACAGTATCAATCCATAAAGGTTTAATCATTAAATATCCCTAGTCGTAGTATTATCGAGATTGGACATCGATAATGCGGAATAAACTAGTATTGCACTTGTGCGCGTTGTGAGGGCATAACGGCATAGTTCTCATATATTTAAGTATTGGATACTTATACAAGTGCGATAGGAGGTTGTGTTTTACCGATGGTACGGAAAACAGCTTCGCTCTGGATAGACCCCGCGGAATCCCATTGGTAATATGTATATGTGTCTATGGGAGTCCGCTTCAGGGTAGGTGTATTTGGTCTTAACCTGAGACTTGCATCGCTAGTACTTGCGACAATTGGTAAACTTTGGTTTTGGTCGTCCAGGACTTTAACAGGTTCTGTGTACGCCTCTTCTGGGTTTATTGAGAATCGTAGTGTATTGGATGTGATGTCAAGACAGAATTATCACTTCAGACATATGGAGATGATGATCACTCAGGGATTCAAAACTGGTTCTCTATTATGTTGCAACCATCGTGATAATATGACAAGGTCATGATTATCCAATTCAAATAGACTATTTGCTTGATATCCGATATGTGCTTCGTACGGGGCAGACACTATTCTAGCCTCAGGCCTTGCACGTGACATCCGATACTGGATCGTAATACGCAATACTACGGTATACTATGCATGATATAGATCGTATATTCCAGTACGAATACTTCTGGAGAATTGGGTATGCATGGCGCTTTCCTAGAAGCCAACCTTGTCTCGTAAATCGGTAAAAACATAGTACGAGGTACGTACGTGTTCGGATAGTTTGAGAACCGTATTTACTGCCAACATATCCATAGATCTCTTGTGTCACTTCTCGAAGATTCACCGATGACGTATGATTCGAACTTTATTAATCAGGGATTAATTGCAGAGAAACTTTATCTTGGATAAAGTACTATTTGAAGAGAGAGAAAGATTAATTTGGAATTAATCGATAATATAATATATTCGATATATTAAACGAAATTGGATTTCGACGCGGAATTAAAATTAGATTTTAATTCGGGCAAACGAGTTAATTTAGAATTAATTCGTTAGCGACGTGAATAGTAATTTCGCTAGGCATAATTATTTAATTACGTCGCGACGGAAGTTCATTAATTTGGAATTAGCGAAACCGAGCCCGGAAGTGTTTACGGGCCCACTCGTATTTTGAATTAAAGTGGGGCCCACAAGTCACATCGCGAGTCACATCATTTGTCATTTATTTTTGATAGATGTCAAAGTCACCTTTTGGTGAAAGACACCTAGTCACTATTCATGATGGAGTTTGGTGTGGGCATTTAATGCCATTTTGGAGCCAAAATGCTTTTTGACTTTTTGAAAGCCATTTACCAAAGTTTTGTATTAGTTTTTTCATTAGTTTTTGAAAACAAAATATTGAAAAACAAAACTCTCTATCTCTCCTTTTACACACCAAAATCGTGAGCTTCATTGGAAGGGAAGATTAGATTTTTTCTTTCAATCTTTGCTAGCACAAACATGAATCATACAAGGTGATATGGAACCTCATCTTAGAGCTTGGAATCCATAAAGCTTGGAGCTTCATCATCTTCATCAACAAATCATCCTTGGCCGAATCTTGGAGCTTCTTAAAGGAAAAATTTTGTTGAGCATCACATCCAAAGCCGATCTTTGTAAGTATGATTCCTCCATACGTCTTCGTTATTCATTCACATTTCTTTGCTTATTTTGATCTTGGGAATAATCATAGAAATCAACACATATGAAGCTTCTGGTCCAGTATTAGTTAACTGTGATAGTGAATCAGCGATAGCCTACACCAAAGATCCAAAATTCCATTGTAAAACGAAACACATAGATACCAAATATAACTTTGTGAAAGACATAGTTGCACAAAAAGAGGTAAACATGAAGTACATTTCTATATAGGAAGGTAATTGGATAGGACAACCGAATAGACTCAGATTGCTACGAAATACTATCCCGGAAATATGGCAAAAACGGCTTACTGATATTTGGAAATTAGTAATTGATACAGAAAAACTACGTGTTCAGTATAACATAGTCATTGAGAGGTTAGCGATTGAGTATCTCCAATATAAGGCAAATAATACCATTTTTCCTTTGATGTACCTGAAACGTTGCAAGTATCCGAAATTTGCTATAGGTTTCCCATGGTTGTCCAAGATCAATTACAAGTTACCGCAAGAATTTAAGGATTCTTATCCTAAGACTTTTATTCGATGGAACACTAGAACCGAAAAAGTTCTGAGTGTTAGATATTAGTTTTTTCTATGATGAAACTATGTTAATGTTGGAAAATTATTGTTAATTATTTGTTGTTAATCAAATAATTGTTGTTAATTATTTGGTGTTGTTAAATAACAACAATTAGTAATAATTTCATGTTGAAAATTATTAAGTAACAACAAGAGTTGTTAAGTAACAACAATTAGTGAAATGTTAAGTGGTGAACATATGGTACACCCATGATGTTAACATTTATATAAGGGTTAGAGAAAGTCATTATGTATCCTAATAATGGGATTAATAGTAATCAATGCATGTGATTACATAGTAACTTGTTTTCCCTCCTATAAATAAGACCATTTTCTTATTGAGTTAAGAAATCAATTAAATTTGATTAAGAGGTATCTACAAGTTTAAAGGTATGTAATTGTGTTGTGGTTAATATAGATTTAACCACAATATAATTACATACCGTAATGGAATATCGTATTTCATTAAATGATTTAAAATTACATTGTAGCACGCTGTACTGTAGCAAATTAGAGTCCAATCCAACTATTTAGCATATTTTATAGTAATTATAATACAAAAAGCAATATTGTATAAGATTTTCCTTTTTTTCATTTTCTATTATTTTAAAGTTTGGATCAAAGGAAAAGCTAAAAGGACAAGTATTTTTCTATCTTCTTTTCTCTTTCTTCCTCGTCGTATAACTATTTGAGTAGATGAGTGATCAATATACTGAACTCTTTCCCTTTGACTTGATCTGGTGGACTCAACACCTTAGTAACTGTATTAGTATCTCTCTTTCGAGTTTGTCCTCACGTTAAACCTGCAAAACAAAAACACTAGGAGTGGGATGGTTAGACCATTTAAACGACTTAATGAGTGGACGGTCAAAATGAAAACTGAAATACTTATGAAATTCCAATGTTCTAAAACCAAAATCATTTCAAAGAAATCATCTTTTCTGAAATCACTCTTCTTGTCTAAGAACAACTCTTTATTTGAAAATTTTTTGTTGAAACTACTATTTGTCTGTAAAACTTTGAGATTCTATAAAACACTTTCTTTTGAAAACTCTTTCTTAAAACAATATTTTCAAAAAAAATCATATCTCTGAAAATCTTATCTCTGAAAAACTATTTCTGAAAGTCGATAACTGAAAAACCTGTCTCTAAAAAACCTGACAAATAAGAGCGTTACAATCGTTGTCCCTCAAGCCACTAAACTAGAGACATGAGTGTTGATCCATGCTACTACCTGACCCTGAAACTAGAGTCTATAAGTATTACATATTGCTGTCCTCTGGCCTTAAATCTAGGATATGGGGGCGTTACGTATCGCCATCCCCCCAGTCATGCTCTACATGTGCACATGTTATCCGTCAATTCCACAAGTTTACAGCCTGATGTGGGTTTTTCCCATGCCTCCAAAAATCATGCTTTTAAAATCATACTTTTTAAAATATTTTCTTTCATGAAATAACTGTAATAAAATCGGCTAACGCTCTATGTGCGTAAAAAGAAGTCTTTTACTTAAAACAATATAGATGAAGAGTTAACTTACAAAGATAGTACACTCACCAATCAACTTGCATTACCCTTAACCTTGAATGTAACTGGGTTACTTTTGATCCTCGATGCAACTGAAAGAATTATGTAGAAAATAAATATGTCCTGTTTCGAGTATGATTAGTATGTTTTGACTAAAAAAACCATTCATAATCATGGATGTGGTGCTTTGACATGCTGGTATGAAACCCTTGGAGTGGCCCCTTACATTATTAGATGAAATCAAAATGGCTAAAATTGATCCTAGAAAATGGCCATGTGTCGCGACGCCCACTTGGGTAGGGCTAAGGTAGATAGCTTCTCATGTTTAGCGTCGCGACGCTCATACGAGCAGAACTGAAACGCAAAATAGGTTCGGGTCACGGATTTAATACAAAAAGTAGGTTTGACTCGACTCAACTCGCAATAAATGATTTTTCCCTTTTTCTCTTTAGTTATTTTATCATAATTTGATTTAACTACAAATCTTATCAAAATTATGTCGTAAAAATATATATTATGTATTTTTCGACCCGACCCGCAGTGATCCTATTCGCGCGGGTTCCATTTTAAAATTTCAGGTTTCAGGTCATTCGACCCGCATGACCCGACCCGATAGAATTTAAGAAAATTTAAAAAACCCGACCTAACTCGACCCGTGAACACTCCTAGATATGGATGGCAAAATCCGGAACCGGACCCGGGTCCGGATCCGGAAGAGTTTTTGTTACCCCGGGTCTGGTTCCGGACCCGAGTAAATATTCCCGGGTCCGGACCGGTCTGGACCCGGTCTGGATCCGGTTACCCGGATTGCTTCTTTTTTTAATTTTTTTTAATTTTTTAATTGAATTATTTTACATTTATATTTATATTTTATCAATTTTATTAGTTTTATTTCAATCTTTTAATTTTTTTTTATATTATATTCTATTATATATATATATATATATATATATATATTAATTTTTTATTATAATCTAATTTATTTTTTTATTTTTTTATTTTTTTTTCCGGACCCGGAATCACCTGGGTTTTAATTTTAAGGACCTAGATCCGGATTTTTTAATTATGGACCTGGGTCTTCCAAGACCTGGGTCGTCCGGGTCCGGGTCTTGTTGCAATATCTACTCCTATAATATTAAGATTCTAGAAAACTATAGAAATATAATATTATCTATGTGTGGTGAGCTATTTTTAGTAAATATATTAATTATGTATTTCATATGTATATATTTATGAAGAATTAATGTAAATAAATTATGATAATTTATGTTATTGAATATTATCATGACTAAACAAATATTCGTATTCGATTCGTTTAATAAACGAATCGAATACGAATCATGATATTAAGATTCATTTAATAAATGAATCGAATACGAATCATTCTCATTTTAATTTGATTCGTTTTGTTATGAAGAGCCACATTATACCTTTTGCCTTTTATTTTTTTCACTTTTTTATTAGTATTATTTTTAATCTGGAATCCAAAAAGCATAAGCCTGGCCCAATCCAAATCGAGTATTTTGTCAAATCCTAAAATTAAACCATAGTTGCAAACTTTGATTCTTAGTTCTTTCTAGTTTAGTAGTTTCCATAAAAACAACATAAATTAGGGTTTTAGAACTTTCGAATTCCAGGGAGAAACCAGAGACTGCAACTTCACTCTAAAAGGTAAAAGACAATAATTTTTTAGGTATTTTTAATTTGGTTTTCTTACTTTCGAGCCAATTGCAAGCTAAATGTATAAAACTTTGATTCTTAGTTCTTTCTAGTTTCTACAATAACAACATAAAATATGGTTTTATAAATTTTACTTTTTAGTGTTGTTTTGTCTGTTTAAGTAATTTAATTATTGAAATTAGCAAACTTTTTTGTTTTGTAATTTATTTAAGTTTATTTGAAGTCATGGGCAAGAGTGGAAAGGGTCAAAATCAAGGTAATAAGAACTCTAGGCGAAGATCGCGAGATGAACATGTGAATCCTGAAGACATGGATGATGAAATTGACGCTTGTAAGATTTTTTCTTTTTTTTAAGTTATGTTATAATTTAATTTTTGAATGCCTTTTAGTGGCAATTTTCAGACGTGATGTTGTCCGATTCCTCATTTTCTGTTCAATTATTTTCCATATATTTTTTCCCTCCTTTGATATTTATGTTTTGGGAAGCTATTTTTGTAATGCTATATAATTGCAACAAAAACATAATTTGAAAATAAGGTTTACTTGCATGCACAAAAAGAATAGAGGTAAATAGAAAGTGGGAAAGCACTCTATAGATTGCCATTCAAATCCTTACCTCAAAATCACGATTGTCACCATAATAGTACTGATTCTTTATCCCACCCCTAAATCCTTTTTTCTTCCTTATCGTCTTCCTCATCATCATGCATCTCATCCTCAACACCACCGTACTTTGCCTGCAAATATTTTTGTTGCCTTTTAACTGCAGATAACATACATAGGTGCAATAAGTATTTGGCAAAAACATATTTGACGCTCTTGTGCACTCCAATCAATTGTAAGAACGTCCCAAAATTAAAATTAAAAAGTTAATTCTCATGAAGGTAGACATATTTTTGTTGTATAGCCAACCCATACAAGTGAACAAGGTAAATACATTTGGGGCTTTGTTAAAATCGAAACCGGTATTGTAATCTGGGGGCATGAAACTTGTTAGAATCTATATCCATATTGTATAGAAAATATTCTCAAGTCATGAAACTTGTTTGGATGAAAATGCACATGAAAGTTTGTGATCTTCAAGCTATATCACTTTATGCGGTCAAAACTTTGTTCAGTAAACTAACCCATCAATAATTAATGATTTGTGGAAGAAAGAAAAAAATCACCTACTACATGGTCAGAGAGTGGGGGGAGAAAACAGAAAAAAGAGGTATTTATTTAATTATTATCAAGGAACACTTGTGATTTTCCTACGATTTCGTATAGGAGCTGATCAATACAAACAAAGTTAATTCTCGTAATAAATGAAAACTTTTAATGTTCTTTAGAATTCAGGGACGCTACCAATCATGCATTCATAAAACATAAAGAAGTTTTAAATTACAACATTTCAAAAATAACATTTTGCAACATAAATGAAAACAAAAGCCAAAACCAACAGTAGTAAGCAATACAAATGCGAACCTCAAAATCAAACACTGGATGCTCATTATCTCTGTCCGAGTCCCCAACATCGCCATTTACATCCAAAGGAATAACATCCCTCTGCTTGAGAATTGAAAAAGCAAGTAAATCAATCCCAACTCGTATTTCCTCAAACAAAAATAGCTTCCCAAAACATAAATAGCAAATGAGGGAAAAAATATATGGAAAATAATTGGACAGAAAATGAGGAATGGACAGCATCACGTCTGAAAATTGCCACTAAAAGGCATTCAAAAATTAAATTATTACATAACTTTAAAAAAAAAATCTTACAAGCGTCATCATTTCATCATCAATGTCTTCAGGATTCACATGTTCATCTCGCGATCTTCGCCTAGAGTTCTTGTTACCTTGATTTTTACTCTTTCCGCTCTTGCCCATGACTTCAAATAAACTTAAATAAATTACAAAACAAAAAAGTTTTCTAATTTGAATAATTACATTACTTAAACAGACAAAACAACACTAAAGTAAAATATATAAAATCCTATTTTATGTTGTTATTGTAGAAACTAGAAAGAACTAAGAATCAAAGTTTTATACATTTAGCTTGCAATTGGCTCGAAAGTAAGAAAACCAAATTAAAAATACCTAAAAAATTATTGTCTTTTACCTTTTAGAGTGAAGTTGCAGTCTCTGGTTTCTCCCTGGAATTCGAAAGTTCTAAAACCCTAATTTATGTTGTTTTTGTGGAAACTACTAAACTAGAAAGAACTAAGAATCAAAGTTTGCAACTAGGGTTTAATTTTAAGATTTGACAAAATACCCGATTTGGATTGGGGCAGGCTTATGCTTTTTGGATTCCAGATTAAAAATAATACTAATAAAAAAGTGAAAAAAAATAAAAGGCAAAAGGTATAATGTGGCTCTTCATAACAAAACGAATCAAATTAAAATGTGAAGGATTCGTATTCGATTCATTTATTAAATGAATCCTAATATCATGATTCGTATTCGATTCGTTTATTAAACGAATCGAATACGAATATTTGTTTAGTCATGATAATATTCAATAACATAAATTATCATAATTTAGTTACATTAATTCTTCATAAATATATACATATGAAATACATAATTAATATATTTACTAAAAATATCTCACCACACATAGATAATATTATAATTAATATAGTTTTCTCGAATCTTAATATTATAGGAGTAGAGATGGCAAAAAAGACCCGGACCCGGACGACCCAGGTCCGGGAAGACCCGGGTCTATAATTAAAAAATCCGGACCCGGGTCTTTAAAATTAAAACCCAGGTGATTCCGGGTCCGGAAAAAAATAAAAAATAAAAAAAATAAATTAGATTATAATAAAAAATTAAAAAATATATATAATATAATATAATATAATAAAAAATTAAAAGAATTGAAATTAAACTAATAAAATTGATAAAATAATATAAAAATAAATATAAAATAATTCAATTAAAAATTAAAAAAAAAAAGCAATCCGGGTAACCGGATCCGGGAATATTTACTCGGGTCCAGAACCAGACCTGGGGTAACAAAAACTCGTCCGGATCGGATTTTTCCATCCCTATCTATGAGTGTTCACGGGTCGAGTTAGGTTGAGTTTTTTAAATTTTCTTAAATTCTATCGGGTCGGGTCATGCGGGTCGAATGACCTGAAACCTGAAATTTTAAAGTGGAACCCGCGCGAATAGGATCACTGCGGGTGGGGTCAAAAAAGTGTGGATCAAGTCAGATCGAAAAATACATAATATATATTTTTAATGACATAATTTTGATAAGATTTGTAGTTAAATCAAATTATGATAAAATAACTAAAGAGAAAAAGGGAAAAATCTTTTATTGCGAGTCGAATCGAGTCAAACCTACTTTTTGTATTAAATCTGTGACCCGACCCTATTTTGCGTTTCAGTTCTGCTCGTATGAGCGTCACGACGCTAAACATGAGTAGCTATCTACCTTAGCCCTACCCAAGTGGGCGTCACGACACATGGCCATTTTCTAGGATCAATTTTAGCCATTTTGATTTCAACTAATAATGTTAGGGGCCACTCCAATGGTTTCATACCAGCATATATCTAAGCACCACATCCATGATTATGAATGGTTTTTTAGTCAAAACATACTAATCATACTCGAAACAGGACATATTTGTTTTCTACATAAATTCTTTCAGTTGCATCGAGGATCAAAAGTAACCCAGTTACATTCAAGGTTAAGGGTAATGCAGGTTGATTGGTGAGTGTACTATCTTTGTAAGTTAACTCTTCATCTATATTGTTTTAAGTAAAAGACTTATTTTTACGCACATAGAGCGTTAGCCGATTTTATTACAGTTATTTCATGAAAGAAAATATTTTAAAAAGTATGATTTTAAAAGCATAATTTTATGATTTTTGGAGGCATGGGAAAAACCCACATCAGGCTGTAAACTTGTGGAATTGACGGATAACATGTGCACATATAGAGCATGACTGGGGGGATGGCGATACGTAACGCCCCCATATCCTAGATTTAAGGCCAGGGGGACAGCAATATGTAATACTCATAGACTCTAGTTTCAGGGTCAGGTAGTAGCATGGATCAGCACTCATGTCTCTAGTTTAGTGGCTTGAGGGACGACGATTGTAACGCTCCTATATGTCAGGTTTTTCAGAGACAAGTTTTTCAGTGATCGACTTTCAGAAATAGTTTTTCAGAGATAAGATTTTCAGAGATATGATTTTCAGAAAATATTGTTTTAAGAAAGTGTTTTATAGAATCTCAAAGTTTTACAGACAGATAGTAGTTTCCACAAAAGTTTTTCAAATAAAGAGTTGTTCTTAGACAAGAAGAGTGATTTCAGAAAAGATGATTTCTTTGAAATGATTTTGGTTTTAGAACAATGGAATTTCATAAGTATTTCAATTTTCATTTTGATCGTCCACTCATTAAGTCGTTTAAATGGTCTAACCATACCACTCCTAGTGTTTTTGTTTTGCAGGTTTAACGTGAGGACAAGCTCGAAAGAGAGATACTAATGCAGTTACTAAGGTGTTGAGTCCACCAGATCAAGTCAAAGGGAAAGAGTTCAGTATATTGATCACTCATCTACTCAAATAGTTATACGACGAGGAAGAAGAGAAAAGAAGATAGAAAAATACTTGTCCTTTTGGCTTTTCCTTTGATCCAAACTTTAATACAATAGAAAAATGAAAAAAAAAATCTTATACAATATTGCTTTTTGTATTATAATTATTATAAAATCTGCTAAATAGTTGGATTGGACTCTAATTTGCTACAGTGCAGCGTGCTACAATGTAATTTTAAATCATTTAATGAAATACTATATTCCATTACGGTATGTAATTGTGTTGTGGTTAAATCTATATTAACCACAACACAATTACATACCTTTAAAATTGTAGAGACCTCTTAATCAAATTTAATTGATTTCTTAACTCAATAAGAAAATGGTCTTATTTATAGGAGGAAAAACAAGTCACTATGTAATCACATGCATTGATTACTATTAATCTCATTATTATGATGCATAATGACTTTCTCTAACCCTTATAAAAATGTTAACATCATGGGTGTACCATATGTTCCCCACTTAACATTTCACTAATTGTTGTTACTTAATTATTTGATTAACAACTATTGTTGTTACTTAATAATTTTCCAACATGAAATTATTACTAATTGTTGTTATTTAACAACACCAAATAATTAACAACAATTATTTGATTAAGAACAAATAATTAACAATAATTTTCCAACATTAACATAGTTTTATCATAGAAAAAACTAATATCTAACACTCAAAACTTTTCTGGTTCTAGTGTTCCATCGAATAAAAGTCTTAGGATAAGAATCCTTAAATTCTTGTGGTAACTCGTAATTGATCTTGGACAACCATGGGAAACCTATAGCAAATTTTGGATCCTTGCAACTTTTCAGGGACATCAAAGGAAAAATGGTATTATTTGCCTTATATGGAGATACTCAATCGCTAACCTCTCAATGGCTATGTTATACTGAACACGTAGTTCTTCTGTATTAGTTACTAATTTCCAACTATCAGTAAGCCGTTTTTGCCATATTTCCGGGAGAGTATTTCGTAGCAACTGAGTCTATTCGGTTGTCCTATCCAATTACCTTCCCATATAGATTCTTGTAACATGTTATTAAATGTGATGATATGCGAAATCATATCATCATCTTCTCTCATCCGATACTTATCCAGATCCAGCAACATGTCTTTCAATTTTTCACTGTGTGCGGATGTCATAACCCTTTTTGCAGTTTTTTATCCAATCGGCATGATTTTTCTACAACAAATACAAAGAAAAATCAATATAATGAAACACAAAGTTACATTAATTAAAATAAACATAACAAAGATATTTATTTACATAAACACAAAGTTTATATGATAAAACAAATTTATCATGGCCGATTAATATAATATGTAAAAGGACTAGACATTTAATCATGACGGATCGGAATTACCGAAGCAAACTGATACAGGCATGACCAACACGGGCCAACACAGATGTCCACGGGCCATACACGCGCCACAGGATTGGCTCACGCGCCTCCACACGCTGCCACGCGCCGACCATAGGCTCTCACTCGCCCTCACGTGCCCTCACGCGTCGGCCAGCCTCAGCCAAGTCACACGCGCAGACGACATGTCGTCTGTGTGTTGTGTGGCTGTATGACATGTCATTTTGATCTATACTGCTAGCCGACTTGTCGGTTGTGATGTGGCGGACGCCATGTCGTCCTTCTAGGTGTTATGCGTACAACTTGTCGTACATAGACCGGATGATATGTCGTCTGCAAACAAGGAACATGTACGACATGTCGTACAAAATCCGGACGACTTGTCGTCCTCTCCTCTAAATAACGAATGACATGTAGTACGGCTCTTCTGGGAATATTTTTCTAGGCAAAACAGATTCAACTAGCCAACTTCTAGGGTCCATATCTTTCTCAATTTTAATCCAAATTAAGCAAATGATACACCAAATTGAAGATCTCATGACCTAGTTTTCAAAACATATTTGAACATGCGATTATCAATTTTCTACAGAGAGTTATTATGGCCCAAAGTTGGAAGAAACTTATTTTGTAAAAAACAAAAACCGAAGTATTTTTTACAACTTTCATGCATGTTCATGCAATTTTTGTGTAATCTAACTAGAATACATGTATTTAAGCTCTGAAACCAATGTTAGGAAACATAATACCTAATATATTTACATGTTTGTCCTCTTAGGATCTAACCATACATGTATTACTAGTCATAGATTTATTTACATACTAATTGAAATAAATCTATATTAACCACAACACGATTATATACCTTTAAACTTGTAGAGACCTCTTAATCAAATTTAATTGATTTCTCAACTCAATAAGAAAATGGTCTTATTTATAGGAGGGAAAACAAGTCACTATGTAATCACATGCATTGATTACTATTAATCTCATTATTATGATGCATAATGACTTTCTCCAACCCTTACAAAAATGTTAACATCATGGGTGTACCATATGTTCCCCACTTAATATTTCACTAATTGTTGTTACTTAACAACTCTTGTTGTTACTTAATTATTTGATTAACAACTCTTGTTGTTACTTAATAATTTTCCAACATGAAATTATTACTAATTGTTGTTATTTAACAACACCAAATAATTAACAATAATTATTTGATTAACAACAAATAATTAACAATAATTTTCCAACATCTTTCACGCACACATGATGAGATCGACAATTTTTATTATCTCTACAAGAATAATTCATACTTAGCAATTGTGTCATGCGACCAGTATACTTCGAGAGCTCATTTGTTATACATCTGTTAGGAATATATAGCCGCTCCAAAAATGGATAGAACCATAGTGGATTAGGTATGCAATATCCTTGATCATTTATCTCATTTATCTCATTAAATCTCTATCGATCTCTTTTCAGATGTAATATTTATTTTGTATTCACAATCATGTTTGATCACATAGAACAACATAGTTGGTCGACCAGTGAATACAAACTAATGTGATATTACTTATATAAGATATTTCTCCTTTCTCGAATCTCTCAACCTTGATTCAATTCACTTTTCTAGAGATGCCCTTTCGGATTGAATCTCTCATGATCCTTCAGTAACACTCCAAGATAGCGATCATCAAATATAAGTTTTAAGAAGCAGACAAGAGTCTAAAGGGTACAATGTGAGATTGAAATAATCTCAAGGGTCTCACACAATATCAAGACTGAGATCTTTACTTGTATTACCCTCAATAGTCGTAAATGAACACATGGTATGAAAACATGTGCTACGGTATTCTCTCATTTTCCATGGAGCGTATGTCTCATAAAATACCGTACAGATTATAGTTCAGAAAAAACGCAATGTCTAACTCATATCTGACATATAGACAAGTAAAGTCAAACGAACTTATTCACCTTTGGTCATATCACAGAGAAAGTGATCTCATAACGCATTACATAATTTTGAAGCTTGAGCTCTCTAAATTATCGCTCAGATAATTAGCTTAAAAATTTGTCTCATCTCTCATTAACACAAAGTAATGGAGGCGATTGCCCGTGTGAGAGGGCCAATCATTCACTTGTCTGACATACTTCTCATACTAACAAATAGTATATTTGTTTAAAACATGTATCAACATATTAACATATAAGCATTGAATACAAACATCAATGAGTATTAACATTAGTAAACATTATTTGGGAAAAAAAATACATATCATAATATGTAAGTTGTCATGACCCCCTCCCTAGGGCGGGCCCAACCCTAGGGCGGGCCCAACCCTAGAAAGAGGTCTACGATCAACTTCAGCTCGAGCAATCTATATGTCAAACCCACCATTTGATTTCACACAATAATACATTATAAATTACAAATATATGGAATATACATCAAATACATGGTTTACAACACGTCTTCATAATATACAAGTGACGACTCAAATTTCTGGACCAACCCAAAAATACAATTGTGGCACGTTGATCCAAATCTGGTACTGCTCCTGTTGTGCTCGCGAGCTACCTGGAATGTTTGGGGGAATAGGGGAGTGAGCTTAAAAAGCTCAGCAAGTAAACACTCATTCTCTCAACATGACCTCACCAACAAAATAGGGTTATATATATGTGTATATATATATAATATATATAATATATATGTGGTAATTAATATATGAAAATATCAGTTAAGATATATAACAGCTATCTCAGGCAGAACATACTCACAACATCTCTTCTCATGTCATCCATCAACTCATCTCAAATCACATAGTACTCAATATTTCAATTCATAGTACAAATATACAATTTATATCTCAAATTAGTATTCACCATTATGTTCTCATGCTATCGATTACTCAATCAATTTTCCAACAAACATATATAAATATATATGTGTGTGTGTGTATATATATATATTTATATTATAATACAATATATGAAAATAGCATATATTATAATATCATCACAACAATCATCCCACAATAATACAAACATCCATCAAACATGGTTTCTAATCCGGGTCTAGTATAACAGAGGATTGAAACCAATGGAAGAGTACCTCAATGACAACTCCCAAGGTTTCCAACCATATCAACTCGCAAAATGTGAGTGAATTATAACCAATGGGGGAGTCCCCGTAAACCCCCAAATCAAAAACCAATGGGAGAGTACCTCAATGACAACTCCCAAAGTTTGCCATAATCTCATACCATCTGATGTATCATCACATCTCATCTCAAATCCGACCATTATTATACAAAACCCGGCAGCATAACACAACAGCACACATCATCAAACACAATCACATCTCACATCTAATCCATCAATCTCATCTCAATAATCATGATTTCATATTTATCATGCTTTCAATATCTCAATATTATATCTCAAAAAAATATATTTAATATATATATATATATATATATAATTATAATATACCATTATATTTATATATACCGACTCTCACAACAACCATCAATTATCAAACAATTATGTTAAGAGAATCACCACGGAGTGTACTTACCTCTATCCATGCAAAAGCTCTGAATAAATCTATATCCTCGCCAAGAATCTGAAAAATGTAAAATTACGATCAGGTCCCTCAATTTATCCAAAATTACGATTTTACCCCTAAACTTTCCAAATTTCCATTTTAGCCCCTATACTTTTCTAATATGTCCAAATAGTCCTACAATTCTTAAATACTACTATTTAACCCCTAAAAACCAGAATCTACAATTTTACCCTCTTAATTATGCAAATTTACAATTACGTCCAAAACTTTCCAATTTTATCATTTACTCCCCCAAAATGGTAATAATCACATACCGAGCTCCAACGATCATCAAATCTCTCAAAGAAAGATCCACTAGTCAGCAAACATCTCAAGGATCACAGCGACGGCTTCGGAACTTACTGGTACGCTTAACGAGGCAAGCGGTCCCCACAACGAAGATCGAGCCCCACAACGAGATACTTTCAACGGTGGATATATATACCAAAACGCTCGTATAATCGAGAGCAACAATCTGAAATGTTTGGATCACCGATCCAACGGTCGGATCTCAACTTCCTGTACAAATCTCGAATTATCGGTAGTTATAAAACGGAAAACAACCCAAACGATGTCGGATCAGGAAGTGACCACCGGCGTTGGAAAGATCTCGGCCTGAAAAGTGCCCACTCACCGGAGGTGACGTCAGAAGTGATCGGAGGTGGCCGGAAAATGTAGAAATGATGGCGACGAACCGTCCTCTTCCAACGGCGCATGAAGGAGCGTCTGGAGTTCGTTCGGCTTGATCTCGGCGGATCTGGAAAGATGACGTCGGCAGCTTTCGGATCGACTGGCGCGTGGCTGAAGATGACCGGCGGAGGAGCGGCAGCGGCGACTTCAAGTTTAGGCAGAGAGAGAGCTGTGGGAGAGAGAAAAATAGGAGAGAGAGAGAGATAGAGAATTTTTTTTTTTTTTGCTTTCCTTTAACGCGTCTCCGTCTGTCTCTCTTTTAAAAACTTTCAAAAGCATTTTTTTTTGACACGTGGTATTACATAAGTACACTAACATCTACGCAATCCTTGAGTTTTTACATGTCTAACAAAGACATCTCTAGGAACAGGCTTGGTCATAGGATCTGCTACCATTTCTTGCGTAGAAATGTACTTCATGTTTACCTCTTCTCGTGCAACTATGTCTTTCACAAAGTTATATTTGGTATCTATGTGTTTCGTTTTACAATGGAATTTTGGATCTTTGGTGTAGGCTATCGTTACTTCACTATCACAGTTAACTAATACTGGACCAGAAGCTTCATTTGATATACCCAAATGATCCAAGAACCTTTTCAACCATACAACCTCTTGTACTGCCGATGAAAAATCCACAAATTCAGCCTCTATTGTGGATAAGGCTATACAAGATTGTTTCTTACATCTCCATGAAATGTCACCATTGTTTAGTAAGAAAACAATACCTGAGGTAGATTTTCTTTCATCTAAATCTCCTCCCCAGTTAGCATCAGTATAGCCTTGCAATTGCAAATCATTTCCTTGATAGCACAATGAGTAATCGGTTGTCCCTTTCAGATACCTAAATATTCTTTTAACTGCTTTCCAATGTGCTAGTCCTAGATTAGATTGGTATCTACTTATCATTCCAACAGCGAAACAGATATCAGGTCTTGTACACAACATTGCGTACATTAAAATTCCAACTGCATTTGCATAAGGAACTTTCTTCATTTGTTCTTTTTTCCTGTGGAGTTTCAGGATGCAATCTAGACTCAAAGCTTCAGTTTTTGTGATAGGAGTATCAATAGGTTTGCAAGCATGCATTTGAAAGCGTTCAAGAATTTTCTTTATATATGACTCCTGTGAAATAGATAATAAATTCTTTGAACGATTTCTTGAGATCTTGACCCCAAGAATATATGCAACTTCACCCATATCTTTCATCTCGAAATTAGATGATAACCATTCTTTAATGTGTTTTACAAACTCTTTATCATTTCCAGCTATAAGTATATCATCCACGTACAAGGATAAGATAATGAACTTATCTTTATCTCTCTTGGTGTACACACAATGATCCTCATTTATCATTGTGAAATCATTCGAAACGATTATATTGTGGAATCGTATATACCATTGTCTAGACGATTGCTTGAGACCATATATAGACCTTAAAAGTCTACATACTTTCTCCTTTTCATTTTCTTTTATGAAACCTACTGGTTGTTCCATGTAGATTTCTTCATTAAGTTCTCCATTGAGAAAAGCAGTCTTTACATTCATTTGATGTAATTCTAGATCCATACTTGCTGCTATAGCCAGAATCAAGCGAATTGAGGTAAACCTTATAACATGTGAGAAAGTTTCTTCGTAGTCAATTCCTTCTTGTTGCGTATACCATTTTACCACAAGTCGTGCTTTATATCTTTCGATATTGCCATCGGCCGGATGACCCACGAGCGCGCCCTTCAAACCCATTTCCTCGCCATTCCCGACGGTTTCAGGGGTGGCGCCGGCCACCGGCATGTGCGCCGTGGCCGGACGCACCGAACGCCGGTGGTCCGCAGGCGCAAAGCTTTCTTTTTTCTCTCTCTTCCTGTGTTTTGCTCCCTGTTTTTGCGTTTTGTAATCTTTTTTTGTATTAGGCTGCTTCTAATAATAATAAAAATAATTAATAATAAACCAAAATATCTTAAGTCCGAAAATGACTAAAATGCCCCCACTTGGAAGGGTATTTTCGGAAATCTCCACTTTTGAAGCCCTTCTGGCGTGATTTACGAAATGCGTTTAACGCGAAATTGTTCGTCTCGGAAAAACGAGTCTGATGGTTCAAGAATCAACTCGATCGGAGTTCGTTTACAAATTCTGTGGCCAAAACTGTAAACTTTACGCGTGTATTAAATATCGCGCAACTGATTCCTTGAGACGACGCGTCTTCTAACGCGACAACTCTTCACTTTATATTATTCCTCATATCGCTAATCTCTTATTCTTCATTATCATTCTATTTCGGGACTATAACTTCGGTCTGAGAATCTTCCAGAACAGTCCCGAAAATCTGGGATGTTACATTCACCCCTCCTTATAAAAATTTCGTCCTCGAAATTTCTCCATCCGTATAACTGCTGATTCGAACCCGGTCGATCGTGCGAAAACTACCTTACTCTAAACTCCACTGATATCATTTCTATGTCTCAACTACGAACTAATTACTATCTATAAACTAGAATCCATAACGGCTCATCTACGGCTTTAAACTGACTAAATTGGTCTGGTTCTCATCTCTGGCTATACTGATCTGATTCTTATCTCTAGCCGTACTATCCTGGTTCTGATCTCGAGTCCCCTGGCCTCACAAGGCCCTATACTGGTACTATCTCATTCTTACTAATTCTCTGATTAAAAGGGGCGTAAGAGTACTAACTCAACTTAATCTCCTCACATACGAAGATAGCTAATCTATGCACAACAAATGAGTCATCCATGGACTAATATTCAAGCAAGCAAAACGCTGAACAACAGAATCAAATCGTATCAAACTATCATAAAAGGTGCACACAAAGACCTACATGGTCTTTACCAAACTGAAGACAATCTCCGACAGCTGGATCCCCACAATTGCAGTCACTGACTTCTAGACTATGCTACTGACTCTGACTCTTAAACCATGCTCTGATACCAAATTTGTAACATCCCGCCTAAGCCAGGATGCTACCGGCAGGAGACAGGAGAACCCATCTCCATAAGCCTCTATTTCTGACGAAATTTCGGCATGATGTATTCGTAATATCATGCAACCTGGCCTGTAGCCAGCATCCATATACAACAAGAACATAACAATCTCGGCCTCAGGCCGGAAACTCAACATCAATGCCTCAGGCCTGAACTCAAAGAACAAAAGTAAATCAATTGGCCCCCGGCCAGAACCCAAAAATAAAACTAATTTATTACATCATTTATACACATGAGATGCAAATGCAAAAACCATACAAAGGGCCGTGATGACCCATAACTCGACCCAGGACTCTCTTGACTGCAATTGGGGCGATCCACCGTCTTCAAAGTCTTCACCGAACAATTACTGGTTCTATAAGACAGCTACTGACCTGCAAAACTACAAACTGTGATGGTGTGAGTCATAAGACTCCATAAGTAATCATGCAAACATTAACAAAACTAAATTAACTTTATAACTTATATCAGTTTAATCCCGCATTAATTGCTATTAGTCTTCTCATCTGAACACATATCTACATACTTTAACTTCTACTAATTACGTTCATATTAATCCTTCATACTAAATACGTCAAGTTCTACTTTACATACTAACAGGTTAAGATCCATTTTACTTCTGTTGTGCTACTCTGCTTCTTCTCTTTACCTTTTCTGTAAACTCTGAGGTAATCTAGATTTCACAATTATAATAGCTTTCTTCCTTTTACTGTCTTGAAATATCATCAAATCGGATTTATAAATTATTCTTTTTATCAAACCTTCATCTTTGACGGTCTTTCATTCTATATACTAGCTCCATCATTAATATACCTCACAATGAGATAACTAAAATCACTTACATAACTAATCATTACACTATTGTAAACATAAGCAATCTAGTGTACCGTTACATTCATTATTTCATAATCATATTGAAACTTATTAAACTTCAACACTATAAACACATGCCTTTACAAATTACTATTTCCACTCAATAATATAGTACATGTATATGAAATCGTGTTATCAAAGACTGCCATCATGCATGTATGTAAGCTATGTATAACTGAAATAATATCTAAAATGTATGATTAATATGTGTAACTTGTAAACTACTTTCTACTTTAGCATGTTATTCTATTTAGAAAATACTTCCTAAAAACTTTCTCTGGAAAACTGTTCTTTAAGTACTGTTTCTGAAAACTCTTTACTGAAAGTTTCTTTCTAAAAAATATTTCTGAAAATTGTGTCTAAAGATTGAAAACTACACTTGAAAATTGGAATCTGTCTCTAAAAACTGAAAACTGTATCTTAAAACTGTAAAGTGAAATCTGAAAAACTATTTCTAAACTCTGTTTCTGAAAACCGTGTACAATAATCTGATTTCTGAAATCTAGGCACTGAAAGTCTGAAAACTGTGTACTGAAAATCTGAAAACTGAAAAACTGCTCTACGTCCAGGACCATAACTCAACTGGACGTCTCTCTGCACCCAGGACCATAACTCAACTGGGTGTACTCGATGCCCAGGACCATAACTCAACTAGGCATCTCTGAATTTGGTGGTGCACTACACCCAGGACCATAACTCAACTGGCAGTGTAGCCACCACTAGGGACCAGGTACACGATCCTAAGCCGCCATCCTGGCCCTACATGTGCACATGTACTCTGTATCCGTCAATTCCACTGTGTCTCAAGTTACATACTGGGGTGAGATTTTACCTCATGCCCCGAAAGTCACGTAAAACTGCTGATAAACTTTTAAAACGTAAATCAAATCTCAAAACTGTAAGAAACTTTTCTAAAATACTTTTCTTTCAAAAGCGTCTACAATTTTTCTTTAAAACACTTTAAGTTTCAAAACATGGTTAACCGCAACTCAATCTCTGAAAATCTTAACACACACACACACACATATGCACATGCATATATGCATCTCTCATGCTTCTTTCTACTCTAACCATGATTTATTAAACGTCATACATGTACATACCTCATATCATGAATTTCTATAGCACACTGAAATTATTCATATACATGCATTACTCTAATCATACATAAACTTATCTTTACATTCTATATACTTATCCAACATACTTATTATGTACAAGCCTTCTTATTGCTTCATGCAACTTACCTTATGTTCTATATGCATAACATGTCACGATTATGCTTTGCTTACACACATACATATTTAAAATACATTAAAGTACTTATAAACTATATACTCACTTACTAAATATATGTTTATGCCTATATGAGCATGTACATGTATTCTTATTTTTTTGTATTCTTCTAAATGCATCCGAACATACATTTTACATTTCCTTACAATTTGTTATTCCTTAAACCTTAATCCCATTCCCTAGGGTGTAATTTCTACAACCCCCATACCCAAGTCTCAATATATATATATATATATATATACACATTCAGAAACATAACGTCATTCATATGCTCTATCTATCTATATAAAAACATATACTGGTTTATATCTAGATATGTGTCTCTTTATTTCTATGTACGCATGTTTGTCTTTACTTTTATATATATGTGTATATATATATACTTGTAGCCGCTTGTTCACATCTACATGAGTATATTGATACACTTACTTCTTTCTTCTACGTTCCTCTTATATGTATATAGTTTTCATACTTATAATTATGTACAACTTTGTTATATTAATGATTTCGAGCGACGCTAAATTTCTTAAGTATTCAAAGCACGAGTTACTTACCTGGCTAAGCGAATGTCCGCGATCCGGGTCCGATCTGTCAAAACAAATCACAACATATGTCAGAACCGCTATTTGTGGAACTTTCAACTCATCTATACTAAACTACGGACTTTCTCGGAATACATGAATTCTTTCTAATATTGCGATTTGAACTTCACTACTCTATTAAATATTCATACACTGTTCTAAACTTAACTAGATAGCTCAGATTCTTGTTTTACGCGTTTGCGGTAAAACTTACGAAAAAGTTTCCGCAAACGCTACGGAAGAGTCTCGAAACCTCTGAACTAATCCGGAATCACTCAATTACCCTCGCAATATCATATTTACATCTCAACTAAGGTTACGGTCATTTAAGCTCAATCGCGCGAGAAACTTCGTTTTACCGGAAACTCGCTAATTCTACTGGATCGATCAAATCTAATCCGTTACTCCTCGAATTCTACCACATTTATCGTTTTAACATATTAAAACATATCCAATTCATTTCATGCTAATTCGCTACACTACGAAACTACCGGAAACATCCGAATATAAATCGATATACTTTAAAATAACAAAATCTAAACGGAGAGTCGTACCGAAATTCTGAGGCCATATTCGGACTCCCGACGACCATATGAACACGCTGGTACGATCGGAATTTCGATCGGAGCTACTATTCACATGGGTGCTAAGTACACGCGAGCGCTTTCTTCCTCGTTTCGCGTGCAACTGGCTGTTGATCGGTGAAATCGATTCCGCATACTTGTAGTACTCGTCGAGGGCTTCGATTTGGTAGGTGGCTCGGGCCGTGAAACGAACCGATGAGCCGGATCCGGATGACCCACGAGCGCGCCGTTCAAACCCATTTCCTCGCCATTCCCGGCGATTTCAGAGGCGGCGCCGGCCATCGGCATGTGCGCCGTGGCCGGACACACCGAATGCCGGTGGTCCGCCGGCGCAAAGATTTCTTCTTTCTCTCTCTTCCTGTGTTTTGCTCCCTGTTTTTGCGTTTTGTAATCTTTTTTTTGTATTAGGCTGCTTCTAATAATAATAAAAAATAATTAATAATAAACCAAAATATCTTAAGTCCGAAAATGACTAAAATGCCCCCACTAGGAAGGGTATTTTCGGAAATCTCCACTTTTGAAGCCCTTCTGGTGCGATTTTCGAAATGTATTCAACACAAAAGTTGTTCGTCTCAGAAAAAAGAGTCTGATGGTTCAAGAATCAACTTGATCGGAGTTCATTTGAAAATTCTATGGCCAAAACTGTAAACTTTACGCGTGTATTAAATATCCCGTAATTGATTCCTTGAGACGACGCGTCTTCTGATGCGACAACTCTTCACTTTATATTATTCCAACCAATATGATATCGCTTAATCTCTTATTCTTCATTATCATTCTATTTCGAGACTATAACTTCGGTCTGAGAATCTTCCAGAACAGTCCCAAAAATCTGGGATGTTACATGTATGCCATGTTATGCACGAGATCAGACATCTTTTTTGCAGTGGGAGTAGTTAGTAGGTTTAAATCAAACCCAGGATTGGATCACTGGGTGGCTGTGAAACATATTCTCAAATATCTTAAGAGAACGAGAGATTATATGCTTGTATATTCCAGTGAGGATAAGATCCTAAGGGGATATACATACTCTGATTTTCAGACAGATGTTGATTCCAGGAAATCTACATCTGGATCGGTGTTCACCCTAGGTGGTGGGGCTATTGTATGGCGGAGCATAAAGCAATCTTGCATTGCTGACTCCACCATGGAGGCTGAATATGTAGCGGCTTGTGAAGCGGCTAAGGAAGCAGTCTGGCTCCGTAAATTCGTGGGAGATCCAGAAGTTGTTCCAGATATGGATAGACCACTCACCCTCTATTGCGATAATAGTGGAGCGGTGGCAAACTCCAAAGAACCAAGAATCCACAAGAGGGGAAAGTGATTGGTGCGTAAACACACGCGTATAACGCAAGCGCACGTATCGTTCAAGTAGTATAAAAATATTGATCGCACGAGGACTTAATTCCTACTATTGTTATTAACTGTCGATTCTATTTATTTACGAGTATCTAATCAGAATGAGAAGAGAATGATTGTTTGATTGGTTGGTTGAATGTGGTTACCTTAATTAAAATAAATAAAATAAACAAAAGAAAATACTATGGAAAATAACAAAAGACTCAAGTATCTAGGGTTGTGACTCCACACAATGATGAATTGATTCCCTTATAAATGTGTAATAAGTCAGTTTGTTAACCTGGAACACGATGATATGCAAAAGCCTCTTCCAATGGTCAGATGCAAATATCCAGTATAATCCAATTGAACCATATGTCTATGTCAACCAAATTAAATGGATTCATTAAGGTCAAGTTCCAATTATGGCTACCCCCGCTCGACATGTATATTCATATCCTGTAAGGAAATCTATTAAAGGGTTATCTATCCTCAAGGAAGATCGTGAGCTATTGAATCTAAGGCTGAAACCTAAAATCTCTTTTCCAAGTTCATTTTAAGTTTACCACATCAATCTTATTGGTGATCAGGCAACAAGAAGTATTAAGCTTAAGATTCAATAAACAAACTAAAAAATTACCCAATATATAATTAAATCAATTATTAGGTATGTGAATATTGTGTTTCATCACTTCCCTAGAATAAAAATAAAATGCAGGGGGTTGGGGATCCACTTTTACTATTTCTAATTTAGAAATCTCCCTTATTATAATATAGAATTTATCCGTGATATTATCAACCGAACATATAAACGGTATCCTCATTAAGTCAGATTTTAATTAAGTCCAACCAGCCATAAAGACGGTAACATTATTTGTCCATAAACCAGCCATATAGGCGGTAATTATCTGTCACATAAAGACCGGCCATATAGGCGGTGTTACTTTATGTCAAATAAATAAAATCAGCCATTAAGGCGGTAATCCTTTTAATTTAAATTATAATTTCTATATTATAATTAATGGAGATTAATCTAAATTAAAATAATAAAAGCTTCACCCTTCCCCCAGCGGAAATCTAACTACTAAACATTAAAGAAAAGGGAAGAAGAAGAAGAACTACTACTATTACTGAAAATAAAAATGCATAAGTTAAATACTGAAAATAAATACAAACAAGTTGCAATCCTTAAATTTCTTACAAAAACCTAAGGAAAGCATGAGAATTACAAATGAAATGGCTTGGTATTTATAGAAAAACCTAAAGGCTTCCATCTATTTCTCCACCGATTACTCCACGAATTGCTCCACCAAACATGGCACCAAACATGGCATCAAACATGGCACCAAACATGGCACCAAACATGGAACCAAACATGCAAGCATGTTTGGTGGAAGTTTGACAATTTTTATTTTTATTTTTATTAATTTTATTTTATATTTTGAAAATGACTATAGTAATTATTCAAAATATACTGGATTATTCATCAATTTCGGCCTTCCAAAATTCCGAATTCGAAAATATTTTGACTCTCAAAGTTGTAGATCTTCGAGTCTTCTTTAATCTTCAACTTGAATCAGCTCAATCAAATATCAGATGAAAAAGTTATGGCCAAAATACGAAACTTGCGCAAAACTAGAATTTAGGACTGCACTTCGTGACACGTATAGTAAAATTTCGTTTTTGACAATTTTTCCTCCGGATTTCATCGTTTTAGCCCCGAGTTGATTCCATTAAGTTCCAATATTATTTTTATCTATAAAATAAATAAAAACACATCAAAACATTCATAAAACTCGAGAAACTATATAAAATATTAGGTTAAATGAGTAGGAAATAGTGATATAAATACCACTCATCACACCCCCAAACCTAACATTTTGCTAGTCCTCGAGCAAAACATAAAAATAAAATAACATAAAAATAAAATTAACTAAGCCACTTTTGTAGGGATCACGGTTGCATTTAGCTTATGCAACAAGCCTTTAAACCCATGGGTGTCCCTAGTGGACGAGTTGTAATCTTGTGAGTGTTTACAGCAACGATACCCACAAACGTTTGATAAAAGTAAAAAAATAATAAAACTAATGCACACAAAAGCAAAAAGACAAGAGAAAATAGAATAAAGAAGTTAGTGACTAATCAAGTGAAACTTCTACTCCAAGTTAGTAGTTGTTTTCTTTATTTTTAAACTACCGAATAAGTAAATTCTCTGATTATATTTACCATTCTTTATATACACAGCCAACAAAATATTAATCAACTCATTTTTGCCCACAACGGTCACAAGTGCAGTTGATAAGAGAGTAATATTTTTGTCCTAAAGTTTTATCAGACTTCACACCTTTTTGTAGCAATGGAATAATTTTTTTCCGAATTTTTCTGATTTTTTCTTTCTTTTTCTGATTTTATTTTTTATTTATATACAATATCTTCCGTCTATGTAGCGAGCTTTGGGCCAGTGACTCCCAAACCAGTTGGTTTTAGAGCACTGGGTGTTAAAACACCCCTACAGACTTAATGACTCGGATCTCAGACTTTTTTTTATATTTTTTTTAACTCCATTGCCATTTGTAGATGCTTCCTCCAATTAAACTAGAGCATTGAATATTACAAACTTTTCAAACACAGCTCATGTCCGTATGTTACCATGCATATTGATAATACCTGCCAACTGAGCATATGAAGATCCATTTTAGTTAGTTTTATGGAGAATTCAAAAATTAAATAATTTAAAAGGAAATAAACAAAATTAACTTATTTCGAAAATGGGTTGAAATACGTATCAGAAGTGGGAACTCCTTACACAGCTATCTCTCACCAATTTCACATTTTTAGTCAAAATAAAAAAAAAACATAAAAATACAAAATATTTTTGTAATTTTTTTGAAAAATTTTCAATTTTTTGTGTTTTTTCGAAAAATTTTGGACAAAAAATAAAATAATAAAAACAATATACTAATCAACTATTCCCCTCCCCCAAACCTAAATGAGACATTGTCCTCAATGTCTTAAAAAAATAGAAGAAGAGTTTAAAGGATAGTACCTAGTTAGCTGAAATACATAAAACTAAAGGTTGAGATTCAGATTTATCTTACGCTTCTTACCACGATCGTCATCTGATCAGTTCAACTTGGAAAGAATGGGATCGATTTTGTTTAAAGGCTAAGATTTGGTCAATTAATTCTTCGGCCTTTGTTGCAGTCAAGAAAATATATTGTACTGATTTTGTGACGAACTCGTGTCTTTTGGCTTCCGCAAGAAATACAAACAGAAAATCGAAGAAATGCTCAATATTAAGTAACCCAATGGGCTTCCAATGAATATTCAAGTGTGCCCATGATGCCACTGTGAATATCTCTTCAAAATTTTCGAGCCCTCCTGGTAGAGCAATAAACGCATCAGCAGTATTGACCATTTCTTGGAGTTGTTCAGACATACCCGATATAATACGCTAATCTCCATTTGTTTGTCCAATCAAATGTTCGTTCGCCAAAGGTTTTGGGATAATTCCCAAAACATGACCATCACCTTCCTGAACGGTTTTTGAAATGCTTCCCATTAATCTAAGATTGCCACCGCGATATACTAGGTGCATATTTTTCTCTGCTATGACTCGCCCCAATTCCCTTGCAGCCCAATGAATTCTGGTTTATTACCAGAATTGGATCCACAGAAAACACAAATTTGCTTGAATCACTGCTGTGAAGTTGCTTCCATTTTCTCTTTCTTGTTTGGATATATATCTGGATGTGTTGAAGAGAGAAATGTATAGCTGAATTTATAGAACCTGAAAATGGGTGAGTAATAAAAGCACTAGTACTTGCCAAATGATAATTATTAGATAAACGTTAAAATAAATCGTGAAAAGTCAAAAAGTTTAGATCTTGTCGGCGAAAATAAAAGAAAATAACAAAAGAAAAGCAAGTCAAAGCAATTATTAAGGCAACGGAATTTTGTACGTAATACATCACTCGCTTAGTATAAATTCATCAGGATGCGTCTCAAGAATTCATTCCTTACTCAGCCATCTCAAATGAATTAGCTCTCTTCTTTGTGATTGCCAAACACCATTCCTTCTGTTATAAAATGCTCCGTTTGTGCTTTTCCCTACAAAAATAACACACAAAATTAAAAAAACTCTACAACATGTATACAAAAAAAATTACAACAAAATTCCATGGGTTGCCTCCCTGCTAGCGCTAAATTTTTCGTCTTCAGCCAGACATGACTGGAATCCATCTGTCAAGGAGGTTTCAACGTCGTCTTGGATGTCCGATTAAAGACAATCTCATGTGCGTTGCTTTTGAATGGTCTCTTCCAACGGTAAGGTGACAAAAATAATTTTGTCTCATTCAGTGATCGTGCCACCTTTTTAACCTTTGTTGCTCCAGTGGTTCTTGAAAAAAAAAATCAGGAGGTCTTATATGGTGCTTGACTTTGAATGGAAGTTCTATTCTGTCAAGCTTCTGGGTGATATCTCTAAATTGTACTCCCCAAAACAGCGATGTTTTGCCTGAATTCAATAGATCTTCAATAAAGTCAGACATTTGCTCCTTATTTTGCTCAGCTTCTTGCTCCACCTTTTCTTCACATATGTATTTTAGGATTTATGCGTTCAGTTCTTCGTCTGTCATCTGTGAAATGCATACCTCATAATTGTCTACCTGAGGATGTAAAGATGTGTCTGATTTTAGGTCTTCATCCTCTAAAGTTGATGTGACTGGTTCAAGTAGATCTTCTTTAAACATCATGTCAAAACATGCTCCAAGATCTTCATTTTGAGGATTGAAAGTTTGATCCTCCCTTGTTGGTGCAGTTGGTACAAATAGATCAGCTTCATCCTCGTCAAAATCTGAAAAATAAAAGTCAAATAGAGACTTTGCTGGTTTGGGCTCCTGAACTGATACCTCTGGTTGTTGATACTGCTCACCTCCTTCTTTTCTAAAGTGTTATTGTGATCTGATTGGTACTGGAAGGCTTCATCAGTGTCATCAGAAAATGGTTCTTGAGGTATGTAGCTCTGGTTTTCTGTTAATTGTCTCATTTGATCTGTCATATTCTGAATGGATGCTGATTGTCTCTGAATACTTTCGAGTTGATTCTGACATGTTTCAAGCATTGTATCCAACTCTTTGTCTCGTTTCTTGAACCAATCTTTGAGCATGTCAACCAATTGCTCTTCCTCTGGTGGTTTTGGTTCTTGATGAAGATCATAGTAGGTGGGTGGTGGATAAGATAGAGAATGTGGTTCTGTGAAATGTGGTGGATCTTCATACCATGAATGATTCCAATAATTCTGCCACTCTGAACGGTATATACATTGATCGCACGGGTGGTTACCATCACATATCACACATCTCCCCATTTCGGTCTGATGAGAAAATGTAGTATTGATTGGTTCTGGCATCCAGTGATAGTTGTCAACAGGCCTCAGAAAACCGGACTGTTGGTCCCAGATGTGGGGTGTATCTTCTTGTAAAGCACGTTATCTCTCAATCTCCCAGTAGTGTTCCATTTCAACCAGAATGAAATAAAATCACAGATAAAAATAAAGAAAATTAGATACAAGTAAATTAGATAGCTTCAAAATTAACAACTCAAGAAATATAAGTCCCCGGCAATGGCGCCAAAAACTTGACCGGTGCGTAAACACACGCGTATAACGCAATCGCACGTATCGTTCAAGTAGTATAAAAATATCGATCACACGATGACTTAATTCCTACTATTGTTATAAATTGTCGATTCTATTTATTTACGAGTATCTAATCAGAAGGAGAATAGAATGATTGGTTGATTGGTTGGTTGAATGTGGTTTTCCTTAATTAAAATAAATAAAATAAACAAAATAAAATACTAAGGAAAATAACAAAAGACTCAAGTATCTAGCGTTGTGACTCCACACAATATTATTCTAATGATGAATTAATTCCATCATATATGTGTAATAAGTCAGTTTGTTAACCTGGAACACGATGATATGCAAAAGCCTCTTCCGATGGTCAGACGCAAATATCCGGTATAACCCAATTGAACCATATGTCTATGTCAACCAAATTATCTGGATTTATTAAGGTCAAGTTCCAATTATGGCTACCCCCGCCCGACAGGTATATTCTTATCCTGTAATGAAATCTATTAAAGGGTTATCTATCCTCAAGGAAGATCGTGAGCTATTGAATCTAAGGCTGAAACCTAAAATCTCTTTTCCAAGTTCATTTTAAGTTTACCACATCAATCTTATTGGTGATCAGGCAACAAGAAGCATTAAGCTTAAGATTCAATAAACAAACTAAAGAATTACCCAATATATAATTAAATCAATTATTAAGTATGTGAATATTGTGTTTCATCACTTCCCTAAAATAAAAATAAAATGCTGGGGGTTGGGATCCACATTTACTATTTCTAATTTAGAAATCTTCATTATTATAATATATAATTTATCTGTGATATTACCAACCGACCATATAGGCGATATCCTCATTAAGTCAGATTTTAATTAAGTCCAACATGCCATAAAGGCGGTAACATTATTTGTCCATAAATCAGCCATATAGGCGGTAATTATCTGTCACCTAAAGACCGGCCATATAGGCGGTGTTACTTTATGTCAAATAAATAAAACCAGCCATTAAGGCGGTAATCCTTTTAATTTAAATTATAATTTCTATATTATAATTAATGGAGATTAATCTAAATTAAAATAATAAAAGCTTCACCCTTCCCCCAGCGGAAATCTAACTACTAAACATAAAAGAAAAGAGAAGAAGAAGAAGAACTACTACTATTACTGAAAATAAAAATGCATAAATTAAATACTAAAAATAAATACAAACAAGTTGCAATCCTTAAATTTCTTACAAAAACCTAAGGAAAGCATGAGAATTACAAATGAAATGGCTTGGTATTTATAGAAAAACCTAAAGGCTTCCATCTATTTCTCCACCGATTGCTCCACGAATTGCTCCACCAAACATGGAACCAAACATGGCATCAAACATGGCATCAAACATGGCACCAAACATGGCACCAAACATGGAACCAAACATGCAAGCATGTTTGGTGGAAGTTTGCCAATTTTTATTTTTATTTTTATTAATTTTATTTTATATTTTGAAAATGACTATAGTAATTATTCAAAATATATTGGATTTTTCATCAATTTCGGCCTTCCAAACTTCCGAATTAGAAAATATTTTGACTTTCAAAGTTGTATATCTTCGAGTCTTATTTAATCTGAAACTCGAATTAGCTCAATTGGATATCGGATGAAAAGGTTATGGCCAAATTACGAAACTTGCGCAAAATTGGAATTTAGAACTGCACTTCGTGACACGTATAGTAAAATTTTGTTTTTAACAATTTTTCCTCCGGATTTTATCGTTTTAGCCCCGAGTTGATTCCATTAAGTTCCAATATTATTTTTATCTGCAAAATAAACAAAAACACATCAAAACGTTCATAAAACTTGAGAAACTATATAAAATATTATGTTAAATGAGTGGGAAATAGTGATATAAATACCACTCATCAGAAAGCATATAGAGAGGAAATATCATCTCATCAGGGAGATAGTGTAGAGAGGAGACGTTACCGTCACAAAGATTGCATCCGCAGAGAACCTTGCTGATCCGTTTACAAAGACCTTGCCGGCTAAAGTTTTTGACGGTCACCTAGATGGTCTAGGATTATGTGACATGTCCCATTTGCTCTGGTGCAAGTGGGAGATTTTTGGGATGTATGCCTTATAGCTACATGTGATGTAAACAGTTTCATGTGTTTTGAAATAAAATGATGCATTATTCATTTATCAATTGTTTGTTTATTTTTCGCATATTATATATCTTCATAAATATCTTAGATTACTTATGTATCTTCAGACTTAGTGTATGAGTGTCATACACCAGAGGATTTAAGTCTGAAGTTAGTAATCTTAAATAGTCCATAGAGAGCAAACAAACCGGGTACTTTGTTGTGGTTTATCTATAGCTGTGGTCCATTCTATATTTGTATGGCGATCTTAATCCGGATCGTCCATGTAGAGACATGAGAATGGAGGCACCTTGTATGATGCGATCATATAGGACTGGACCCAAATAGAAATGACATTCTTATAATATCCGTTAAGCAAAGAAAGTCATTTCAATCTACTTGATGGTCATATATGGATTGATCTTAATCCTGAGTGTACTACGAACTCATGCATGGCAGGCTGTGTCCTTTGATTTACAAAGGTGAGGTTGGTGTAGCGGTCCCGACCAATAGCTACGTACTTTGGGGGCACAGTTTGTTTTGTAGCTGGGAACGTTTTACATAGACATGGAGTTCACTCCTTCTTGCGAGAAGTAGATGAGTATCTTTCTTAAGGGTTGTTTCGGTACTTGAACGATTTGAGCGCTCAAGTCTTTCTATTACGAATAGAAAGATTAATATTCATAATAGTTATGAATAAATCGTTCATTAGAGAATCAATGGTACTTAAGGTAAAAATAATTAGAGGGGTATAACGGACATTATGACCCGGCTCTAATTACGAGATACTCGTGAAGGATCAATTCGTATGCAATGACTATATCGGTGGACACCGACTTGGTTCGGCTTAATATTTCATCTACGGCAACGAGAGTACAACTTCGGGTTTTTAGTGGAATAACCCGGAGTTAATAATTCGGAATATTTAATTAAGACTTAATTAATATTTCGAGATTATTGGAGCTCAGAACTGTAGGTCCATTTGGTCCCCATGCTAGCTCGATATATTATAGCGGAGTTAATATAATTGGATAGTCCAATTATATACTCACAAAGAATAAATATTATTAATATGATTAATAATATTAATTGCGTCACACTTGAAACTATACATTAAAAGTTAATGTATGGGTTTTGGAAACCCTTGATTTGATTTTGGAAGTAATGACTTTCAAATATTAATCATATATTTAATTTGTAACATATATTGACTTTATGGAAAGTAAATAATATTGTTACAAAATTAATGAAGAAATCTTAGCCATGGCCGAATTCCTTGGTGTATAAGGAATAGGATTTGTTTATTTTGGAAAAAAAATTAATTAAGAAATCTTAGCCATGGCCGAATTCCTTGGTGTATAAGGAATAGGATTTGTTTATTTTTGAAACAAAATTTAATCAAAAATCCTAGCTTGGCCGAATTTGTGATAAGGTGAGAGGGAAGTGGTTGATTTGTTTTATGAAACAAATTACCCTTAGTATAAAAAGAAAAATATATTTTTTTTCTTTTGAGGACTCGGCGATTGAAAACCCTAGCCACCTTCTTCTTCTTCTCTACTCTCTCAAAAGTTGAGAAACACCATTGAAGAACAAGAAGAAGAAAATAAAATCAAGTGTGTGATTGAATCTCTAAATAGTTTAGGGACTTGTTTTGTTAGTGTAGCCCACACTATCCTCCGTTAGTAACGAGATATAGCTCGGAAGACTTTGTGATGACGAAAAAATCATCCTCTACCTTCTTTCTTCATTCACGGTAGTGAGCCCCTATTTTGGGTCATTGCCGCAACCTAGCCTCTTGATTTGGGGCTCGTTTTGTTTCGTTTTAATTTGGGATTTTGGGAAACACCTTGGGGACTTTTTGGGACTGAGTTGGGACTGTTTTTGAGTGAAATAGTCAGACCTAAAACATCACAGCAGGTCACGCAAATCAGGGACTATTTTGGGTACAGTTCGGTTGTGTAACGGGTGCAAAACAGTATATTAATTCACTGCAGTTCGGGGGCTGTTCGGGGACTGTTTCGGGGGCATTCCGGGGCTGAAATCTTGTGTGAAATAGAGGCAAAATTTCAGTATACTCACTGGTTCCATTCGGCCAAAGGAAGGGCAAAGCAGAAAAATTTTCAAGTTCGATCTGTGGGCCTAACCGCTTCCGCTGCACGAGGAAAGCGTTTCCTACACTAGTCACAATATAACTAACTCAATTTCAAATTCAGCCAAGTCAGATTATAAGCTAAGTAAATAATTTTTGCAAGCAACTAAGTGATGCAGCTACTCGCCTCTTCAAGCAACTTAAAAACAAATGATTACACACAAGTTCCCATGTCAAGATAATGATGAATTTCTTGCCTCTTCACTTATAATAACAATATTTCAAGAGGTGGCAAGTGATGTTGCTTGGATACACACGAATTTAGTGCAAATTTATTGCACTCAACCTTGCTTCACTTGATTCTTCAACATTAGCAACACAAATCAGCAAGATAACAATGATACAACTCACTCCAATCACCAAATTTGGTGCATTCATATTTGTTTCATCAATTACACATTCACATTCATCCATAATGCACTCAATCTTTCTTTCTTTTCACTCAAACTCACAAGATTGTGCTAACTTCACAAGAATGCAAACAAGTAAGCTCACGTAAATGCCAAGATGAATGATGTCAATTCTGATTTTTGTAAACTTGATATAAATAATACATATGGAAACAACATTAATTGAATGTATTCAACAATAGCAAGACAAGATATGTCAATAAATCTCACTAGGTCGAATCTGATCTGATTCTTTTTTTTTTGGATTTTTGAAACTAATAACTTCATAGCAATGTTAAACACGTCCTAATAACATAGAATTAACAACTAAACACTTGATTCAAGCAAATAACACAAAAGCCCCAATTTTGACCTAAGTAGTCAAAGCTTAACACAAAGAAATACTCATGATCAATCAGAAACACTCAAGGGCAGAATGTTATTCGTGCTATTTTGATCACAAATCAGCAAGAATCAGTAAGAAACAACAAGATCTTACAATGGCCGAATCAAGGTGGAAGAAAACCTTGATGCCGAAACTAAATCAACAAAGAACAAAGATGAAGAACACATAAAGATAGGAAAATCAGACTTTGGAACCCTGAGCTCTGATACCAAATGACAAGAAACTCACTTGGGTTGGAAACCAAGCAAACCCCAAATATCTTTCTTAAAACCCCAAGAACTTTGAATAGTGATTTTGTAGGAACAAAACCCAACCAAGATCAGCCCCTAACCACCATGAAACTGACGTCCATGATAACCACAAGCATGAAATCAGATTGTATTTTGCTAGCAATGGAGATGCCACTAAATTGCTAAGCTTAGATAAGTCAATTTGAACTTGAAAAGGGGAATCCCTCCCTCAACAAGGTTTTAGCCATAGCCAAAGCTTAAAAGCTTTAAAATTTGATGAAAATGTCGTGAATGTTATTCCAAATAAGAAGAAAACAAAATTTAAATAGGTTACAAAGAAAACCATAAAGGTATGAATGGACAAAAATGTCCCTAAAGTGAAATTACCAAAAGACCTAAAAACTACCCAAAGCTTTCACTCAAGTACGTCCCCAAAAGTCTTTTCCCACCTAAAGTAGCTTAAAACAATTATTAAAAAACTAATCTAACTTAAGCTAATTTGAAGTGCTTACATCAAATAGTAAACTGACGTGCTTACTCAATAAGCAAGGTTTTAAGCATAATTAAGCCTAATGGCATAGTCAACTATGCTAATTACATCTTAAATAAAGTCAACATGTCGAGCAAAAATGACAAAAATGCCCCCATTTGGCCGAATTCAACATAGTCCCAAAATAGGTCAAATCGGTCAAAATGGTGCTGGTGCTGAAGCTACTCTGCTATGCTTCAGTCTGAGCTGAGCTGATCTGGGTCAAATGAAATAGCTTGGGGACCTCTCTGGTTATGCCCATATGTGTCTCTGGTGTGCACTTGACTTGGTTGCTGCAACTGGTCACATAGCTCTGAGCTAGTCCCGCAAAGGCCTCTCTGATCTTCTTTGCTCTTTGGCCTGTGATTGGACATGTTGGCAACTGTATGGGTTCTTCTAAGTTGTTAGATGCGTCCTGTAATGTCTCTAGTGTGGTTGGACTCATGTCATTCCCTCCTTGTTGAAAAGGATTCGACCTCGAATCTGAACCTGCATCAAAATGATTTAAGTCAAAAACATTACAAGTAGTAGATACGTTGTACTTACCTTGCAAATCCAGCTTATATGCATTGTCATTGATCATTTCCAAGGCTTTAAATGGACCGTATCCTCTTGCATATAAAGCCACACCCGCTTGCTGGGTCAAACACAATGCGTTGGAAACCTATTATTCTCACCAACTATGTCTTTCCCTTATCATTCATACTCCCAAACTTAATAACAATCAAAGATAATAAATCCATATGAGTTAAAGAATTAGAATCATAATCAATCTCATAAGGCATGTAAAAACTAGAAGGATGAATGCATCTATTAAATGCAAACTCTGGCCCCGCTATTGCGTCTGTGACCTTCTTAGCTCTTTGGCTTGTGATTGGGCCTGTTGGCAATTGCAAAGGCTCTAATGTTCCTTGAGTGACTGCATTCACCTCAAATGTTGTCCCTTGGATCATGTCATTCTCCCACTCTTGAAATGGATTTATCCTCGAATCCGAACTCGGATCATAGATAGTTATGACAAAATCAATTGGATGATGATATTGAAATATAAAAGAATCATACTTGACCACTTGTACCTACGATGAAAAAGCATAAACAATAGAGAAAATGTTATGGAAAAACTTCACTACCACATCTACTTTCGTTTCACCAGCTCTCACAGCTTCATCATCACTCATGGCCACTATCTCAACCATACTTGCAAAGACCTCCTCACACACCTACTCAGCTTCACTATGTTTTTCAACCTCAAAGCACATTACCTCACAAGTGTTTACTCCCTCAATGCTCACGGTCTCACAAGCATTTTCACTCACCACGTCACTTATAACACAATTCACAACATTCAAGGCCTCACAAGTGTTTTCATTCGCTATGAATTCAACATCACAAGTGCTTCTCACTTCATTACACACAACTTCAATAGCTTTTGGTTGTTGAGTACACTCTTCATTCACTACATATTTAGTTACCTTCCAAGTCTTTTTCCAGTTCTCATAAGATCTTCTATAATCACTCATAATATCTTGGATATCACTTTTGAAAGTATCCAAACCTCGATCTTATCATCAATGGTTAAACTTGGACCTGTCATCTCAACACTAAACAAACAGATTAGAAATAATAAAAAGCAAAATAAATATGTAAATCCTCACAATCTCATGTTTTTACACTCGAATGATATCACTCCACTTGTGTTTGCACTCTATTGGCTTTTACCTGATATTGTGCTCACACTCACTGTCTTTTACCACTATTGAGTTCTTCAATTCAATTACAAATCAACTCAATTCCTAGAATGGTCGACTAAGGTGTAGTCCACAAGCTAGAAGAAACACAAAGAACCAATAATGTATATAGTGCAGGTGGAATAAAGCGAAAAGAATTGTAATCACGAAGACTCAATCAAAGAGACTTAAGCTATAGTGCTCATAATAAGAAAAAATACGAGTTAGCTAAATGTGCAAACAAACAAGCAAGCACTCAATGTGACACTTAGCCAATCTTGTGATCACTCGCTATTGTTTTTGTCTCACTCTTTTCTTTCTTTCTTTTTTCTTTTCTCCTTTTTTTTAACTTTTTTTCACTCTTTTCTTTTGTCTCTCACCCTCAAAGTGTATACAAAGCAAATGAAATACAATACAAATAACAAGATTACCACATTCGGCAATTTTCAAGTTATATCCTTAGCACTTGCAATACATGTAAATACAACTCAAATGATAATGTAACTCATATAATCATTCAGCAATGGTAATATCTACCTTTCAACTTGCAAATGAGTATAAATGATCTAGTCACAATGTAACTAACTCAATTTCAAATTCAGCCAAGTCAGATTTAAGCTAAGTAAATAATTTTTGCAAGCAACTAAGTGATGCAGCAACTCGCCTCTTCAAGCAATTAAAAACAAATGATTACACACAAGTTCCCATGTCAAGATAATGATGAATTTCTTGCCTCTTCACTTATAATAACAATATTTCAAGAGGT
>SKCR01015012.1:0-151035 GCA_019454045.1 Zanthoxylum bungeanum | reverse complement strand
CGAGGAATTTGTTCTAAATTGCTCTCTTTGGCGCCACTGGGAGTTCCTAAAACATATGGACTTGAATAAGAGTTGGCAACAGGAGAAATATCTGCAGCCATCATGCATGCTTTGAATGGTCCCACTTGAGTTAATCGGTTGGGTTTCAAAAGTGGTTTCTTTCCGTGGAGGGCAGTTGAGTTATCACGAGTCTGCCACAACTTCTTGACATCCTTTCCAAAAATTGAACCTGACTTTGCCGTAGGCCTTCCAAGCGGACCAGAATAAAAGTTAATATTGTTATTCTTTCCAGAAATAGGACCTGATTTTGTGCTCATAGCGCCAAGAGGACCTGAATGATGATTATTCGTTCTTTTTGGTTTTGAAATTGGGCCTGAGTTAGCGGTAAATTTTCCAAGGGGACCTGAAGAAAATCTAGCTATACCAGTATTCTCAGATGGATGAACCGAAGATTGCAATAATGCAGAAACTGATTGGCTGCGGTAAATATAATCAGAAGACAGGTCTCTTGAATCCTCAACTTCCACACTCATGTTTATTCCAAATACGTGCCGTATCCTTCCAAATAATGTAAATAGTGATCTTGCCAAAAGCAGAACTGTATAATCATAAGTCTTATTCCAAAGAGAGGCCTCCCTCAGATTCTTCACCTCATGCTCCTTCCATGCAACCTTCTTTTGAAACTCAAGCAAATGCTCTATCTCACCATCATTACTCTTCAGTCTCTTAAGAGTTTGTATGTGATCCGAAAGCATTTCCATCTCTTGGTACAAAGTTGCATTTATTGAAATGAAACGTTCTATCTTTCTGACTTTTTTGTCCATCTTTTTCCATGAAAACTCCCACCCATATGGGTCAGCACCGATCTTAACGAATTCATCAAGAGTGATCTCAAAACTCTTCAAACCAGGATCAATACACTTCTTTCCGAGCCTAGCCACAGATTTTGCCACATGGGTCAAATTCTCAATCATCTCTGCGCATATTAAACTTGCAATAAACTCATCATCCTCTGATACAAGCTTCTTTATGCCAACAGAATTTACGATCTCATTTCTCAATCTAGCAATCTGCTTATCACTCAAAGACTGCCAAAGGTGAACCAGCTTAGACATCAAGCTCACAACTTCAAATGCTAGCACTCCAATCAACTCTTTATGAGGACCAGCCTCATGCTTTCGAGAGATTCTCCAAAAATTACGAAACCAAGATTCTGCAACCATCTTCGCCTCAGAATATCTATAAATAGTCAAAAAAGATAATTAATAAGCCCAACTTATTGTCAAAACAATTGCTTATAGCAATCATGACTAACAAAAACAAAATGAACTGATAACAGTTTAAACAACAGGGTCAACTTTATGTGACTCGAAAAACATGAGAAAAATCCAAAATAACTATAAAAAAAAATCATGAATTCTGATGTCACAATTAACTATAAATCAAGATTTTTAATTTTATTATCTACTTGAGATTCAATTACCTGTAATCATCTTAAAATAAGTCTGAATTTTCAACTAAAGAAAAATGATTGAACTTGATCTCTAACAAATGACACACAGACATATAAAACAAACACTAAGGTTGAAAATTTTGAAACTAAATCTAAAATAATGCCATGATCCAACAGATCCCACTTCAACTCAACTTACTTGAACTTAACACTCTTGTAGCATAAATCATAACATCCAAAAAAAAATCAACTTTGCCAACATCTAAAGCACAAACTAAGAACAGAAACTGGGAAAAAAACAATTTAAGAAAAAGATAAATTTAAACAAATATGTGATTTTTTCAGGACAAATAATTGAACAACATGCAAACACTTAACAAACAAAAACCCACCAAAAAAACAATAAAAAAAAAAAATTACCCTTTAGCTTAGTTTACACAACAATATCATCCAATTTCAGTTTTGCATCAAAAGATGAGCAGACAACAAAAAATAAACTAAAAAAAAAATAAGAAAATATATATAAATTTGTGATAAGGTGGATATAAAAAAGAGAACTTACAGATCACATGAAGAGAGGAGGAGAGAGGCTGGAGGAATCTTTGAGAAGCAAAAATGGATGAGAGGTGAAGACCAGTTTAGAGCCACATGAGAGGGAGAGAGATGAGAAAATAGGTAGGTATGGAAAGAGCAAAAACGAGTGACATTTAATTAAGTTTTAAAATACCTCAGTGCTTCTTTTAATTTTTTAACCCTTTACTTTCATATATTTTCCTTTTTGACCCATACATTTTTGGTTTTTGTGTATTTTATTTTTAACAAAATTCAACAATGATATTTTATTATTAAAATGTTAATGATTTAATAGATCATTATAAAAAAAAATTAAAAATAATCAATGGCCTAATAAGTTATAAAAATAATTAATAGGATTAGTCATTTTCCTTGTCCTCACGTACCCCCATAACATTCATAATATATTTTTATGAACGGATAAAATGCCCGGAGATTTCATGTGGGACTAGACAGGATAATAATTGAGATGATATTTTAATGGGATATGATGAAATTTAACTGAATGATATGAGATTTAACATAATGCAAGACAAATATATTTTTTTATCCCGAAAAAATATAAAAGAACGAGACCAATATAATCTTCTATCTCAATTACATAAACAGAACAAGACTATGATTGAAAAATCTCATTTCGTCTTATCCTATCGCCAACCTGAAAATTATGGACTCATAAGACATTTTTTTTCCATATTATCACATGAGATGGAAATACAAATAAGTCTATTAAATAATACAATCTATTATTGTAAATAAATTTAGCAAGCCACTAAAAGTTGATTGATGAATATAGAGGAAAATGTGGCACCGAAAATATCAACAGTGATATATATATATATATATACACACACATACTTACTAATATTATTAGTGACTTTTTTTTTCTTTTATAAAAGAAAAGATATGAAATGATACAAATAAGTGTGGATGCATGTGTGTAAAGTGTATTTATAAAAAAGAAGTCACATAAAGTCTTATAAAAATAGTGAAAAAAGTGACAATATTCACTTTTGACTTTTTTTTAGTTGAATTTATGAAGACTTGTTTTGAGTATTTTTAAAAGTTACAAATATGTTAAAGTTGACCTTTATGAGTTATGACTCTGGATTTATGAGTTATATGCAATTTTTGGCAATGTTAGATATTAAAAAAAAAATATTTCAATAAATTATTTTATAGCTCAACTGTTATAGAAAAATAATACAAATTTACCACTAATTTTGCTTTTTATTATTTTCTACTATCCGATCTAAGGATGGCAACGAGCCGGGCTTTTTTTTGACCCGAATTTAAAAAAAAAATTTAAAAACATACAAATACAAAATATATTCACACTATATGCAAAGACAATTCATAAATAAACCACAAGTTTCATCGATAAATTAACAATTTAAATGCTACAAACAAATACAAATACTATAAACATATTAAAATATATATATATACATGTGTTTTTTTTTTTTTTTTGGTTTTGGCCCGGGCCAAAAATGGAAAGCCCGGCTCGGGCTCGGCGGGACAAAAAAAACCCTGACCGGGCCCGAATTTTTCTGCCACCCTTAAATTCTGATCTTCAATGTTTTGTATTGAAATGTCAATACTCATGATAAATCAGTCTAATAATTCACCATCCTCAAGCAGCTAGTAAAATTTAAAATGAAATAAAATAGCAACAAATGAAATTGTCTTTTTTTTTTTTTATGGATGATAAGTATCAACATCCGTTAAATCTAATGAAAAACCAAATTAATTAAAGTTTAAGGACTTTAATGCAAAATATTGAAAATGATAGATCCATCACACAATCATTAATGGCAAGCACGCGGAAACTTGTCGTTTTTACCAATTTAGCCTCCCCGGCTCGGATTTATAAAACCGCGATTCGGCCGGACCGGATAATAAGGACGGTCCATTAAGAGACAAAACCGCCAAAATTGATCCGATCGAGGATCCGGAAATCATGCCGGGTTTTTAGTGTCTTAATCATAGAAAACAATAAGCCTAGGGATATTCAATTATTATATCTAGTAAAACTCTTTTTTTCCCCTTAATTAATTGTTGTAATTAAGGAATGTTTAGTGACTATTTGCCTTGATTTGGACTATTTTCTTATAATTATTACATTAAAAATGTAGTGACATTTGAAATAAAAATCTACCATAACTTCTAACAAAGAAAGTATATATTTTTTAATCCATAGATATATATTATGACACATGATTTATTTGGGATTTTGATTCGTCCATTTATAGTACAATATATAGGTCTATTCTCATTAAATATTTAAGGTTATATATTTACTCACACTCACATTTTATGAGAGTGAGATTTATATTGAGTCTCCAATGAGAGAACTCAAAATATATAAAAAGTCTTAATAGCGAGAAATGAAATGGTTTACTATTAAATTATTGGGTAATTTATGATATTAATTATTGGGGAATTTGCAGTAAGAAATCTAAATTTAAGAGGCGTGTATGGCACTTTCTTGCAGTAATATTTACCTCCACTATGTGTTGTAAGGGTTTCAAGCAAATATACTATATGATACAACAAAAAACTTATAGATGCAACACAACGCTTGTTAAATCTTTACTTGAAAATTATGATATGAAGAATGTTATATATGATGAGTCATTTCCGTGCTTTATATATAGGCAATCTAAATTTGCCTCCAAAAAAATATACATTTTAGTCTTACTTTTTTGAACTAGTGTTTCATTGGCGCGCTAATATAAGTCTGAGAGTCATTTTCTATTAGCGTCTCATTGGCCCGATAATATGAGCTAAAATACAACTTTATATCTCTGCCTCTTATTGTCGCGCCAATGATTATCCATTGTCGCGACAATATAAGACAACATGTCTTTTTCATTTCAAAACACACGAAATCATTTATTTTGGTTAACTTTGCATTTGAATTTTATTTTTATTTCGGGCGTTTCCTCCAAGCCCCCACGGAGGGCACTGGCGCACTGCCTCTTCGACCCACCGCGACCTTTCCGGGAAGGTCGAACTCCACCGCGACCTGCCCGGTCAGATCGATCCCCGATAAATCAACATAGGGCAATAAACGAACCAATATATCATATCATATAAATTGTAATATCTTATATTGATATATTAATCATCTTTTGTTGAATAAATATTTAATTCAATTGTTTCCCATAATTGTTGCTTAACAATATGTGATAAGGAAGGTGTTAATGCGTTTATCATGGACAATAAGTTTAAAGAATACCAATTATTAAATACATAGCTAGCAAATCTCTCTTTTAGCTTTATAATCTTAAAGAAGTGTCCAATGACTCTTTGATGTAATTTTGACTAATCAATTGGTGTAATTTGGCTTTATTTTGAAGTGAGTGTTGTACCACCAATGCTTATTATTTAAGATAACATTATGTGGTCAATAATTTACAATTGTTTGATATCAACTTGATTGCTTTTGACTAACAAGTCAGGTAATTTGGCACCTTTCTGTGATAATGTTTTGCAACTTGAAGTTTTGATGCATGCCATTTCCACATTAATACAAATATGTCATTTTTTTTTAATCTTACCTAAGCTACAAAATTATTTAAAGTAAATACTAAATATCAAGGGGCGTGGTTTAGTGGTATATGGTTCAATATCTCATATTGAGGTCCTGAGTTCGAATCCAGAAAGTACGTTTCTTGTAAGAGCCTGGGACAGCCGAGGATTTTACCTGCTACGCTTAAGCCCGGAAGGGGTGATTTGGCGACGGGATTTCCAACTTAAAAAAAAAAAAAAAAAAAAAAAACTAAAGATGCCAAAATAACAAAAAAAAAAAAAAAAAATACTAGGGAGGACAATTTCATAAAATAGACATAGACATAAATTATAGAAAGATAACTATATTTTATTAAATTCAACGGCACAATAATTATGCATAGAGTATGGTAGCGTCAAATGATTCGTGTAACTAATCTCATATGACATATAAATGATATAATAGAAAATACTTTGTTTAATTTAGTAAACGGTTTTAGAGGTCCGGTCCAAAGAGAAGAGTGTGCTACAAATTAAGAGAAATTATCCCCTCATGGCATACAAATTCACAATACAATTAGCATTATTACATATTGGCAAATAAGTTATAGGCTTTGGCATCAAGAACTATTTGTCTAACTGATGCCACTGCTCCAACTGCAACCAAACCTGATGATACTACAGCTATCAAAGTATTTCCCCAAAATATTAAGCTCTGTTTGGGTGGCTTGAAAGTCACATTGTAAAACAACATTGGCATAATGAAATCCAGAGGAATGCATCCGAAAGCTCCAAACAATGCCATGATGTCTCCGAAGAACGGTAACATTGCTCCGAAAACTGTTGCGGTGATCACTGAGAGTGACCGGAATATCAGCCTTGGTATGACATTCCGAATAGAGAATTGATGCATCTTCGGATTTGCAAACCATTTTTCAAACACTTCATTTGTTGGTTGTAAGTAAATCTGCATGACATTGCGAAAAAAATCTTAGGTGAGAACATTCCTAATACGTCCAGTTATTAAATCATATAATGTCACATGTTGTCACATATAAATATAATGATACGTGATATTGTGTGATTGAATAATTGCACACGATTATGAAGAGATTAATCAATAGCTCTTACCAAAACAATAGCAACTAATTGCATTAGAGTGAAGATGTTAATCATCAGAAGAAACCAAGTGGGCAACAATGGCTTGCCATTTCCAATAAAATTGGTAAGTACTGTTTGCATAGACTGATTACCAAATGCCCAGTACCCAGAAACTGCAACACTGAAATAATTGGTGACTATAACAGCATAACAAATGCATAAGCCTTTGAACATCTTGCCTTTTACTGGGGGAGCTATAGTAGCCTGAAAATGTTTATACAAGTGACTCTTTAGTATCGTTTACCGGAAATGATTTTACAGTTTCTAAAAATGAAAACACTACACCTTACTTCATATTTTGTACTTTGTAATGAACTTTTTAAGCTGTACTTTTCTGCATTTTGACAGTTTTACTCGTTTTCAGAACTGAAAACGGAAAACATTTAAACTGTTTTAAGTTTTAGAAAGGAGGTGAAAGGAACCTGTATTTCCGGAATGATTCCACTTGCATATGTGGTAGAGATGATTGATATACCATTAAAAGCTCCAAAAAGGTGACTTATTTGGGATCCATTGACAGAATAGACCTTAGCCGGCGCATTCTTGGAATTTCCTGAGAGATATAAAGGGCTAAAATGCATAAAAACACAAACTATAGCAACTTATTCATCAAGTTTAGTTTAGTTATTGTGTGATCTTTATACCAATGTAGATGGAGCCAGCAGTGACACAGACGCTGTAAGCGAGACAGAGAACCAAGGATACAAGGTTGATGTGTCTTAGGGAGTGGAAAGATGGCATTTGTGCAAGAATTAGAGGTACTGATGCAAAAATTGTTATGAATTGGAACAGCTGCATTTTTCCATTTGGATGATATAGCAAGTAAATATACTGCAATAAATTAGATAAAAGAAATTAAAATTCTGACAAAGTTTACTGTATGTTGTTAATAGAAATGAAACACTGACCTTGAGGCTCTGCCCTCCAAGAAGAGTACAGGCAATAACAGCACCATAGCATATTGCAAACTGAAGTGGCCCTACAAAATACTTGCTCCATCCAGGCCCTATCAAATTGCAAATTGATGCGTTCATAAGTAAACTAAAAAGATATCTAAATTGCAAATCAAACAGGAAATTTGAATCCATATCAATAAATGTTGTTACCTAGCACTAGCAGAGGTACTGTACTGACCTAAAATGACTCGGGCCATGTCTCTGAAGCGAAGCTGACGCTTGCCAAGTTGTTCATGGTGTTCCAAAACTAGAGACAGAAGATTGTATGCATAGAAAGTCACTAAAGCCCCAAGAATCAAACACACAACTCCAGGAACCCAACCAAGCAACGCCAGAGAAAAGGGGAGACTGAAAATTGCAGGGCCAACTATTGATGTTGTCAAATGATATCCACAATGTAACCATGATCCTGCAAACAAAATTATTATTACTCAGTTTTTTTTTTCCTTTAAGATAAAGGAATGGAGTTGAAAATAATTAAAGTCAGTTCTTTAAACAATGCTTGTGATAAATTTGGTATATATTACTGTACATTATTTTTACAAGGTTGTATTTACCTCTTTGCATTGGTAGTCATGATAAGCTTAGGGAGTATGAAATTTGATTTTAATTTGCTAAAAATGAAAAGAAAAGAAAATTAGTAATAGTTGACTAACCTTTTGACTTGAGGACAAACAAAGCTCCAGCATCAAGCTTTTCCTGATATTCAAGGATTCCTGTTTCTTTTTCTGCTGTAGATATATCCATGGAGCCTGTAAAAACAATTGCCATTGGATTTGGGAAATGTAAGATAAACATGGAAATTCAAAGTCCCTGGCTGAGTTAGTCAACTGAGTCATTTTCTTTTTCTACTGCTAATTATGTATTATCCAAAAGGGCGACTGCCACATAAATTCACTATTATCCATTTACGCTCTCATTTCCCCTTCAGATTATAAAATCAAATAATTTATTAATATTTATCCATGTGTTCAAACAATTAATATTTTATATAATTATTAATTCATTAAAAATATGGCAATTCAAAGTTCCTGGCTCAGTTAGTCAACTGAGTCATTTTCAACTGCTATGTATTATCGAGAAGGAAGATTGCCAATTTCCCGTCGATGAATTCACTATATCCACTCACCCTTTTATTATCCATATTATTATAATATTAATCCTCATATAAAAGGTAAATGGTGAGCTCTCATTATTTTGGGGAAAATTTTAAATTTTTGGTAGATAATATTAGAATGAGAATATAAGCTAATTTATAAGATACGGTGAAAACGATAGAGTATAAAAGAATTTATAAGTTTTTTATGGTATTTGGTTAGATAGGGTATAAGTGAAATTACAAATAGAGGCATATAAAAAAATTAAAGAGATGACGAAATGATAATGTTCCCTAAAAAAACTCAAAAAAACTTGGTTTGCTAATTTTTGGTTACGGTAGCGTAACCACGCCGTTTGGTAAGGCATTACACGCTAGCAAACGTCTTACCAAACGGGGCATAAATGTAGAAGGTGAAATATGTGTTTTGTTAAGTTGGATTCATGCATTTTGATTAAATTGGAATTAAATGTATTGTGAAGTGAGATCTAATACAAGTAGGATATAAATTTTTTAGCTAATGGATTTATTGAGATTATTTAAAATTTTTAATTTATTCATACTAGCTATTAAATATTTTAAGGGCTATTGAGATTCAAATTATTGTTTTATTTGAGTTCAAATGCTTTTTGTATTTGGTTTTACTTAATGTATGAAACTATGAATTTATCTTAAATGCATAAAGAGGATTTCATACCGAGTTTCGAGTTGATTTGTAATATGATTTTTCCATCATTAATTACTAATTAGTTTTTCTGTCGTCAATATAGTGATTTAGACTCCAGTTTAGTTTGTTTTAATTTTCACAATTTTACAATAATAATTACAATCACAAATCATACACTGATAATCAAAATAAATATGTGCATCATGCAGACTCTAAACTAGTTTTCATATAATAGTTATTCCCTTCATGTTAAAAGGTCAATGAATTTATTAATGTTTTTATATTATTTTATATCATTATTAATTCATTAAACACGTATCAATATAATATTTTTATATAAAATTAACCTAACTTTAATATTTATTTAAAAAAAAATTTATTGGATTATCTTAATAAATTTATTCTAATTAGACTAATTCAATTTTAAATGCTTCCATACTTTATTTTATAATGAATAAATAAAATACAACTATTAATATAATTGGTTAATTATTAATTTATTAAAAGATCAATAAATTGACACTCAAAAAATCAATTTAAAATAACTCGAAAATTTATAAGGAATATATGAGAGGTGTCATTTAATATTATTTTTTTTTTATTTGAGTAATTAATACTTTTATTTATTTTTATTTTTAATTATTCTAATAAATTAATAATGATATAAAAAGTAATTATTTTATTACAATAATAAATATATAAAAGCATTAATTAATTCTTAATTCTTATTTTAAATAAATTTGATATTTTTATCCCTATTCAATTTTGATAATTAACATTATAAAAAATATTTAAATAAAAAATGTGAATTATATAAAATTTTAAAAAAAAAAATCAAATTTAATGTATAAAAAAGTTACATATTCTGCCATAGAAGATAAAGGCTAGAAGGATGTGGTATATCATGTACCGGGTGTACATGTCATCTCTCTCATAGCAGGTGGACCCCGTATAATTGTGGGACACACGACACATAATATAATTTTCTCATGGAAGTCAATTTGTACCGCTGTATTTAATAGTCTTAAGTCGCCGTCACTGTTATGTCGGTGAGTGACGATAATATTGGTAAAGCATTCGGTTTGGACCTGGAGGCGCCGATCCAACGATCCTAATTTTAAAGAAATATAAAAAAATAAAAAATAAAATCAAAATTTATAAGCGAAGTAAAATCATTACTATAAGTCTATAACCCTCCTATTCGAAATCATTCTGTTGTATTTTATACTCATTATTAAGATATTAGATTCCATGTTAATAATTTGCCACGAGGGTTAATACTTCAGTGATTTCATACTCTCAAAATTATTTTGAGCATGAGCTGTATCGTTAGGTTGCGATCCAACCATCGCAATTTTTAAAAATTAATAAATATCAAATTTTTTGAATACTACTTAGCACACGAGTTGTTGGTAATAACCCCCGTGTTGTCATGTGACAATGTCGGAGTGGCTGCAGTAAAATCATTATTACAGCCCCCATTCCAAAGTATTATATTGTATTTTGTGCTCATTAGTAAGATATTAGATTTCATGTTAATGATTTGCCACGAGAGTTAATACTCCAGTGAATTCATACTCTCAAAAAAAAAAAAATTTGAGCGTGAGTTTGAATCTCTACGGATACTCATGAGTATATGTTAATGATATTAATTGTAAGTTCGTTCATTTCATTTGTTATTTACTTTTTGATTGTGAGAGGTTGAAAGTCTGAATGGAATGTTTCCATATTCAACATGTCAAGTTTCGAAAATTATATTATGTACCGGGTGTTTATGTCATCTCTCTCACAGCAGCTCGTCAAAATTTCAAGTTTAAATTAACAAAAGATTTACAGTCATTCCAAAATTGAAGTTTGATGCCCTTTATCATCAATACAATTTAGTATATCACAATCGAAGCTCATTTCGGCATGTAACTTGAAAATTTTAAAGTTTTTGTGTGAATAAAAAACTTCTTACGGCCACTTTTCACATTACAAAGCCCAACACAGTGGGCCCATCACAAGCCCAATAGTTTTTTTCAATTAAAATACCTAAATGACTAAAATACCCTTATTCAATTCTCCAAAATGCCCTTAATGCCAATGAGCCCTCACCTCAGACAAGGACATAAACTGTCACGTGGATGCATGTAGTCGTTGATTGTTATTTGTCATCATCAAATTACAAGTCTCGTTTATGCTAATGATAGTGCACATTCACTGCATATGCTTTATACTGATTCAAGTAATTTGGATTTAAGTTTTGTTTTCTTCATTCCATTTTTCATTGTAATTAAAGTTTCTGTTTTTTTATATTATTATTATTATTATTATTATTATTTTAATGTAGCTTGATTGAAGAATTGTGAGCCTGAGTTTATTGTTGCCAGTTGCCACACCTGAGAGACTTCTTGAACTTGTTTCCTTGACGGCCATTGATATATCTGGGGTCTCCTTGAAGGCCATTGATATTTCCCATGCGTGTGTTTTCATAATTTGTCTTTATGGGGCGTGGCGGATCGGTCAGGGGTTTTATCTGCTCCGTTTATGCCCGGGTCGGATGATTTGGTGGCGGGTTTTGTAACGTTTTAAAAAAAATGATTTCTTAATTTAATGTGTGCACATATTTTTAAATAAAATCGGTACACTACAAGAATTATGGCTTTTAGCGTCCAAAATTTTAGCGTCGACATAATATTCGACGCCAAAATTCACTTTTAGCGTCGAATATAATATTCGACGCTAATTGTCACTTTTTTAGCGACGGAACAAAATTTCGACGCCAAAATTTGAATGTTTGGCGTCGAAAACAGTTTCCGACGCTAAAATTATGACTATAGCGTCGAATATTATTCGACGCTAAATAATTTTACTATTGCAATACTTTTTGGCGCCAAATATTAAACTTTTAGCGTCCAAAATCTGTGTCGACGCCAAAAACCAGACATTTAGCGTCGACTATTTATCGTCGCTAAAGGTTTATGAAGTTTCCACCGACAATCCTTGAATCTTTAGCGTCTAAATTTATGTCGACGCCAAAAACCATACATTTAGCGTTGAAATTTTTGTTTCGACGCTAAAAACAGTAACAATTAGCGTCGAATTATCAGCTTCGACGCTAAATATAGATTATAATGCAGAATGCCACCAACCATTCTCCCCCTCTGTTTTTTCTCTCATTCTCTTCATTTTCATCCTCTGAAATCTTGAATTTCTTCTCTACAGCCTCACAACTCTCCTAAAAATATTCAAAAAATTGTAATCAATTTCCGATAAGTAATCTTCTTTCATATTTCTTTATTATTTTCAATTCTTATGATTATATATGTTGTTTATATGCTGTTTGTTAGTGATTTATGATTCATATATGTAGAGTAAGTATATTAATTAATAACAAAATAGAATTTTTCTGTAAACTATTTAATCAATTTATCAACCAAATATATATATATATATGCTTAAATAAAGTATTAATGAATTAGTAATGTTGATTACTGTAATATGATATCTAATAATTATATTATTATATTTATGTATTCTGCTGAAATGGATAGAAATGGATGAGCTCTCTGGATAGATTGAGTGTTGAATATCGTATTAGAGTGTATGAGTTTATGGAAGTCGCAAAGCAACACATTGATGCTGAAGGTCGTGTTCGTTGTCCATGTGTAAATTGTTTGAATAGGAAAATGAAGCGGTTAGATGAAGTTCATAATCATTTATACATGCCAGGAATATCACCAACTTACCGTACGTGGATTTATCACGGTGAGCAGTATAATTCTCAGTCACGGTTTTTTGATTCCGGCGAAGGGAGCAGTAGTTACAATCAACCTGCAAACGATGAGATCGCCGATATTTTGCATGACTTACAAGGTCCACAACTTGGTCATAGTGTTAGTGGTGACATGCCAGTGTTAAGTGGAAATGATCAAAATTTATTTAGTGAACTACTTGATGAGGCAAAAAAAATTCCATTTAAAGGTGCTGGAATGTCGATCTTGAATTTCGTTGTGAAATTATTACACATTAAAGTGATCAACAGAATGACCAACAAAAGTATCGATATGATGTTAGAGTTACTGGCTCAAATGTTACCGGTTGGAAGCGAATTGCCTAAGTCGTACTACGAGGTAAAGAAAATATTGTGTGATTTGGGAATAAGGTATGAATCCATTCATGCTTGTAAGTTTGATTGTGTATTATTTCGTGCCGAGTATGAATCACTTGAACATTGTCCGATATGTGGTGAAAGTCGGTACAAAGTCCGTGGTATGGGGAAGAAAGTGCCTCAAAAGATATTGCGATATTTCCTTTTAACGCCCAGGCTGCAGAGATTGTTCATGTCACGACACACAGCGACTGATATGATGTGGCATCATGAAAAGAGGATCGGTGCGTAGGGCATACTTAGACATCATGCGGATGGAATCGAATGGAAGGAATTTGATGACATGTACCCTCGTTTCGCTGAGGACCCCCGTAATGTCAGGTTAGGTCTTGCCTCTAATGGTTTTAACCCATTTGGGAATATGTACAACTCTTATAGCATATGGCCTGTTATTGTCATTCCATATAACTTACCTCCATGGAAATGTATGAAGATCCGTTCATGTTTATGTCATTGTTTATCCCTGGTCCACGTTCACCTGGTAAAGATATAAATATTTACTTGAGACCATTGATCGAGGAGTTACAAACATTATGGAATGTGGGTGTGCATACCTATGATGCAGCTTCAGAGTTCAGTATTTTCATATGCATGCCGCATTATTATGGACCATTAATAATTTTCCAGTTTATGGTTCATTATCTGGATGGAGCACTAAGGGATACATGGCATGTCCAGTTTGTGCGGGTCAAACACCTTCGCAACGATTACGGAATAAAATCGGATACACAGGGCACATGAGATTTCTTGAGTTGAGTCATCCTTGGCGGATGAGTCAATTATTTAACGGTCAACATGAACCTCAGAGTATGCCCAGTCCATTGTCTGGATTCGACATACTTTGCCAACATCAACATCACAGAGACATCACACCAGGTAAACATCATAATAATAGAGATAAAAAAAAAAAAAACGCTTACCTGAAGAGTTGAATTGGACAGGAAAGAGTATTTTCTTTGAGTTAGAATATGGGGGACTATGAGTTTGCGACATAATTTGGATGTAATGCATATAGAAAAAAACATTTGTGAGAGTTTAGTGGGTACACTATTCAATATTCCGGGTAAGACAAAAGACATTGTAAATGCTAGATTGGACCTACAAGATCTTAGAATTCGCAGTGAATTGCATTTACAAGTCACCTCTCGAGGTCTTATTAAGCCTCCTGCTAGTTATGTGCTCAATCAATCGGAGAGAAAATCATTATGTGATTGGCTGAAAATGGTTAAATTCCCTGATAATTATGCATCGAATATTGGGCGTTGGGTCAGAGATGATACAATAACGGGATTAAAGAGTCATGATTGTCATGTGCTTCTCGAGATTCTCCTTCCTGTTGGCATTCGACCTTATCTCCCCCGAATATATGCGACGTCGTACTTGATCTATGTGGCTTCTTTAAACAATTATGTCAGAGGACATTAAGCACATCTGTTATTGACGACCTTGAGCGAGGAATCGTGATAATCCTATGCAAGCTGGAGCGAATTTTGCCACCCGCTTTTTTTGATGTCATGGTACATTTGGCTGTGCATTTACCGGCTGAAGCTAGAAAGGGAGGTCATGTCCATTACAGATGGATGTATCCCATTGAGAGGTAATATATATATATATATATACAGTTTTATATAAGAAAATTCTTAACTTTTTTCATGTGCATAGAATTTAGTATTAATGCAAACTTGTTGTCATATCTGCAGGGCTTTGGGAGATTACAAACAATATGTGAAAAACAAGGCACGCCCTGAAGGGTCAATAGCTGAAGCTGTTATAATAAACGAAGCAATAACATTTTGTTCGATGTACATGCAGAATATTGAAACTCATTTTAATCGTCGGCCACGAAACTATGATGGAAGATGCAAGTAATAACCAAGATATCACAGTGTTCCGTCAAAATTGCAGACCATTTGGAGCAGTAGGTGTCAAATTACCATCCCTTCAGGAAGTTGAACGTGCGCATTGGTTTATATTGAGTAATTGTGATGAAGTGCAACCGTATATAACGTAAGTTTTTATGGTGCATAACTACTGTATTTTTGCCATACAATAACCGTGATAATTTATTGTAGGCAACATCTAACAATGCTACAATGTCGTGGTGACCACAATGTTGATGGAACACACAGAAAAGAATTTCCTAAATGGTTTCAGACAACTGTAAGTTAAAATATTTTATATTTATTTTTATCCTAACATTAAACATTTCAGTTTGTTATATTAACACATATATTTCTCTCATTGTCAGATTAACAACCAAGTTCAAAATGGTCAATTGGACTCGCAATCCTCGTTGGTTTCTTTGTCTTATGGGCCTCAAAAGTAGGCTTATGAGTACAATAGATGCATTGTCAACGGAGTTAGATTTCATACCGAACAGCGAGATGTTACTCATGTGACTCAAAATTCTGGAATTGTAGTCCAGGGAGAACACGGCTCAGATCTAATTGACTTCTACGGCGTATTGCAGTCGGTCATTGAGTTGATATACCGACCCAGACGACATATTGTACTATTAGACTGTAAGTGGTTTGACACAAATGCCAGAAAGAGGAGAATTCAAGTTCGTAATCATCTAACGTCAATTAATGTTCAACGTTTTTGGTACAAGAATGATCCATACATTTTTTGTACCCAAGCACGTTCAGTGATATACATATCTGATCCCAAGTTAGGAACTGGATGGATGGTGGTAGAAAAGTTACAACATATGGCCATCTGGGACACGCAGGAGAAAGATAGAGTTGACATATCAGATGAAACAGAAGAAGTCTCCGGCAACTTTGAAGATACTGCACAAATATATTATGGACCAACTGTCACCGTTCCTGAAAATATCACATTTACTCGAGCTAGTACAGACGTTGAGATAATTCCTCATGATGAAGTGAGCGTTGAAGTAGCAAGTAAAGAACAATTTGACACTGAAGATGACTTCGATTCCAGTCACGAATCCTCAAATACCGACGACAATAGTGATTAATGAAGTTATTGTATTTTGTGATTGATGAATAATTTTCTGGATTATAATGTATGGTTGTTGATTTTAATTACTCTTTAGATATGGTTGAAATATTATCGTAATTATTAATAGTATAACTATCATATATTTGTTTTTATTGTTTTTAAGGTAGACATCTAGCGTCGAAAAACAATATTCGACGCTAATATGTGTACATTTAGCGTCGACTAATCATTTAGCGTCGAAAATTGTATTTCGACGCTAAATATAAAAATTAAATTTCCCGGAAAAATAACCCTAAATTTTAATAAACCGCTTATTTTTGGCGTCGAAATAGTCGACGCTAAAATGAAATTAATTCGACGCTAAATGTACAATTAGCGTCGAAAATTGTGTTTCGACGCTAAATATAAAAATTAAATTTCCCGGAAAAATAACCCTAAATTTTAATAAACCGCCTACTTTTTGGCGTCGAATTATTCGACGCTAAAATGAAATTAATTCGACGCTAAATGTCGTTTAAATCCCTAAAACCAGATACCTCTTCTTCCCGGCTCAAACGAGCAAAATTCTCCCATTAACTCTATTATTCTGCATTCTCGGCTTCTAGACATCTACTGCAACGAATTTAAGGTAAGTCTCACTTTTTAATTTTAATTTGATGATGATGATGATGATGATTGTTGATGAATGATCATGATGATGATTGTTGATGAATGATGATGATTGACGCTAATATGAATGACGACGACACATGCTGTTCTGCCTAGAACAGCAACAGATTGCTGCTGTTCTGGGCAGAACAGCAAGTGTCGTCGTCATTCGTATATCAAATGTTTGGATATAGTATGTATTTGTATATACATATGATGTTAAGAGACGTATAGGTTGGATATGTTTATTTGGAATGTTTGTATGTGTTTGGAATTCCAAAGTTCATATAGTATAGTATGTGTTTTGGAATGTTTGTTATGGTTATGCGTGTGCATGAGAAGTCGTGTGATGAGTTTGGTGTGTCGTGATATGTATGTATTGTTTGATTGTGTGCCTTGTGATGTATTGGTTGTTAAATGTGTTTCGTGGTTGGTTGTATGATGATTGTGTATGTGACTGTGTGTATGTACGTGTATGATGGAACTCGTAGATTATATGGATAATGAATGCATATGAGAAATGAATAAACGAATGAATGAATTTGAAAACGAAAGTGAACATTCGATGTTATAAGCGCTTTTGTTAAGTTGTATTGACTTGTATGGATATGTATATGTATAAGAACTTTGGAATTTGATGACGCTAATGCGACGGGTTTTTGCAGATGGCACCGGGCAATCGCAAACGGGCTAACACGACTCCATCTACATCAGCAAGGGCAACTGGCCCTGGTGATTCCTCTGCTAGCATAGGTGAGTCTAGTACAGTGAAGGGTCGAGGACGCACCTGTGGCCTGGGGTTGGCTAAGTACGTTAAGGCTCACGGCCGTATCCAGATAGAGATATCAGATGATGGACACACTCAAGTCGGACAACATAATTCAGCGTTTAATACAGCCATAGGAGCTACAGCTCGATATGAAGCTCCCCAAAACTATGTATCTTAGAGAAAGATACCGTGGGAGATGAAAATGAACCAGTTATTCCCTTCGCTACTTGTAAGTTTTCGATATTGTTTGTTATTTAACATTTTTATTTTATACTTATTTTTACTCGAATTTTCAAATGATTCGACTTCGATCTGACCCAAGTGAATGTCCAACAATATATTGACTACCACATGGGGAAAAGTTATAAAGATTATAGAACAAAAGTCTTGAAACCAATATTCAACGAACATGGACCTTCAAATGCTCCACAACACAAGCCTGATTTTATAGAGGAACAAGATTGGACATTCTTATGTGAGCTTTGGTCTAACAAAAAACACGAGGTAAATTTTGAAATAAACGGAAATTTATAATTGTCTTTATTTTCGGTACTTACAGTGTTGGTAAATGCAGGATAAATGTCACGCAAATGCGGAAAATCGAAGTCACTTGCGTTTTAACCATAGTGGAGGTTCGAAGTCATTTATCCAACATCGTGCCGAACACTCTAAGGTAAATATATCCTAACGTAAAATTTAACAGTTAATTGTTTTTACTAATCTGGAATAATATTGAATTTATTTTCTGATAATAACATAGTAGCACAGTTGAGGTGCAATCATTTCCAGATTTTTTCCGTGTGACGCATTACAATGAGAGGAACAAATGGATAAATGAAGAAGCTGAACGCTGCTATGTAAGTTTCAGTTTTTAAAATAAAATAATTAATATTATATATGTTAATTTTTTTCTCAAATTCTAATATTAACTTATTTTTTGAAACAGAACGAAATGATGGAACTCCAACATCAAACTCATGAGACAGGGTCCGACCCCATACCAGATGAGCAGCTGTCGCAATTGGTTTTCAAGAATCAGACAGCTTACAACGTTGGCATTGGCACTCGTAAAAAGCCAACGTCATCTGCACGCAATAGTGTTAATTCGGACAATGTCTCTCTTCGAGATGAGTTAGTCACCACCAAAGACGAGCTAGCCAACACCCGAGACGAGCTGCAGCAGACTAAGGAGAAGCTACAACAGGTCACGGTGGACCACGAGAAGAAGATGGAGCAGTTGGAACAGCAAATGCTGGTTTTCCGTCAGATGTTTGAGGCCTCAGTCAGTCAAGGTGCATCGGGCTCGAGCGTCCCCCATCACAGTAGCAATTAATTTTATATTTGGTTTTGTATAAACATTTTGAATAAATAGATTTAATATAATATTTTTTTTTCTAAAACAAATTTCAATATAATATTTATTATAATATTTCGTAATTCTGTTATTAATTACATTTTTTTCAACTAAATTAAATATTAAATTAAATATTTTAGACAAAAAATAATAATTTTTTAAAAAATAAATTTTTGAACTATTAGCGACGAAATAATTCGACGCAAAAAGTCAACTTTTGGCGTCGAATATTTCGACGCTAATAGTAACAAAAAAATGGCCGCTATAAGCGTACATATATTAATTTTTTAATATACTTTAGCGTCGACAAGTTTCGACGCTAAAAGTTTCACTTTTGGCGTCGAATAATTTCGTCGCCAAATATAACATATAGCGTCGGAAAATTTATTTTAGCGTCGACATAAATTGGACGCATAATATAGTTTTTAGCGTCGCATTTAATAATTTCGACGCTAAAATTGATTCTCGTTGACATTTCAGCGTCCATTTTTTGCGTCTAATTTCTTCGACGCTGATTGTTTTTTGCGTCGAAAATGTGGCTTATGGCGTCGAAATAATTCGACGCCAAATGGTCTAATTTTTGTAGTGGTTGGAAAATTATAAGCATACTAAATATGGACAAAGTTATAATCAAAACAAGATAATTGAAAAATAAAATAAAAACATCATAATTATATCGTTTTGATAGTGTTTTTGCCCTTGTTTAGTATGAATATCATTGCTCAAATCGATAATGTAAGTTAAGAAGATTATTTATGTTACTCTTTTGACATGATGAAGACCTGTAGTGAAATATTTGCTTACAATATCCAAAAAGCATTAGTTGTATGATGCACTTGAGCAATTTCTCAGTTTCTTTTATTTAATTAATTTCCTTGAACTTGCATTTTCCTTGATGCTTGTGATTAATTAATTAAATATTTATTTCAGAGCTTCCAAGTTTTGGATCATGCTTATGGTGATCATCTCCATTCTGAGCCTCCAAAGGTACTTTATAAATGTTTCAGAAATTAGTATCCACTCCTTAACTCCAAGGTTTATTCCATCTCAATAAGCACAAAGCCACAAACTGTATTATATTATTTGATATTACTGAGGGAAAAACTTACCTCAGGTGGTATTGCTCTGTCATAGTAGAGATGTGGGTCCCAATGGTGCGACTCATAATAATTAAATAATATATATTTTTTTAATAAAATAAAAAATATTTAATTTAAAATTTAATTATTGTGGATCCCATTACCACATGACAATACACAATACACCATTTGTTAGACATATTTGCAGAGATGGTGTGCCCGCTTCATGTAAAATTTTCTGTATTACTAATAATAATTTTTTTCTATTTTTTTTTTTTTGCCAATGTGGAAGATGACGGCCGGAACGAATGATAGAAAGTATAAAAATAATATTATATACCTAAAATTGAACAAAGTATTAGATTTAAGAATTATAATTTTAGATAAAATTTTGAGATCCAATCAATGGTATCGAATTTTTTTGAGACTAACTTCAGAATTGGGGGGATTTGAATTTTGAAGTTGTAATAATCCCAGATTTCATTATACAGTATAAGTTGAGAAATATGTTAAAATCCTGGCCCGTCGCACTGTCAATGGCATATTGCAGAGCTTTTTTTAACAAAAGAAAATGCAGCACATGCTGGACAAATGATTGGAATCCTTGAACAATGTGGGCAGTTTGTGTCCGAAGCTTTAAGAGACTTGTGTCTTACATCAACCATGTCGGAATCCTCAAGTTTTGATATGCCTTTTGTCACTTGCAAGTTTCCTTTCTCACTTCTAGATCCTTTAAATATTTTTGCCTAATATTTGTCCATCGGTTGGAGAAAATCTTCAATACAACAGTGGTACCACGTCATTTATGCAACAAGTCAATCATCAATTGCTATGCGTGTTAAAAAAATTAAAAAACAACTAAAAAATATATATTAAATTATGCATGTCATTTTCTAATTTCTTGGTGGTACCACGTTACTCATACCTCCGTTGTACCAAAGAATTACTCCATGGGTATAAATTAATCCTCAAAATTTGGCTTATTAAGAGATAGAGTTTGTGAGTTTATAAAATATTAGTAAATCTCATATTCAGGGTTAATTTAAGAGTGTTATTTAACTAACGTTTTTAAACATATTATTAAAGGATTTCGAAAAGAAATTTAACCTTGAAAAAATATTTTTGATATAAATTTAAGTACTCCCAAATGACAGTTAGCTAATGTGAGACAAATCAACCATAAGAGTATTAAAATGTGGTAAACTGTGATGATTGCTTTAAGAAACTAGAAGCTGAATTTCAAGTAATTCGCAATTAAACTGTATTTTACCTCTATTCAACTAAATAAGTTGTACATGAAAGTAATAGACATGATTGATTTCTTTCTTGTTAAGTCTCAATTTAGATGGTACCAACGCGATGGTCAAATATTAATTTATAATTTATTTGATCATGAGTTCGAATGTTGAAAATAATTTTGTTGTGAGAAAAAATAATAATAAGATTGCATATATTAAGATATTCCTTATATCGTATTCGTAGCAATAGCCTTGTGTATTTTATTCATAAATAAATATTTATGAATGAATATAAACTTAAGATTAAGGTAATAGTTGAATTGAATGATCTAAATATTGATAATGTGAGAGTTTCAATTAATAGATAAATTCTATCAAGAAGCATTTTTTTTTCATTTCGAATATCACCAAGAATAATCTAATTCATGATATTATAAATTAATGGACATATTCCATTGCTTAGAATCATGCTTCGTTAAAAGAAAATATAAATGTTGACTACAAAAGTCAAATGAATAAAGATTATTCTGTTTAGTTTTTTTTTTTTATAACCCCTTAAATCCACCAAAATTATCATATCCGAGATGATTAATTCTTTTTTTTTTTCAATTTTTTTTACTAAATTGCATAACGAAGACCTTCAAAATTTAAAAAGAAAAGCTAACTTTCTGTAACTATTTTTAGGATGCCATAGTGATCCTGGTATTTAAATCTAAACGGTTTAATTAAACTTATTTATTGGATGATAAATTTCATTATTAGTACATTTATTTATTACTTTATTTGATAATGCAATGAATGAATATCGCCTCAATTAGAATTCAAATGTTAAGATCCCTAACTTTATTGCTATTTTTATAGCTTAAGAGTGTGATGAGAATATGATTCTTTACTTTAACTACACCAGCATTTAAACAACATTAGAAGAATGTGGCCATGTTAATCAATTAAGTACTCATTATTTTATTTTTTTTGGTCAATTAAGTTCTTTGAAAATTTGGATTGACTCGACAAATTAAAATTAAATGAACTAATCTATTATTGTAACATAAAATTGCCCAAATTGTCGACGAAAAATGAAGCCAATACAGTTTTTGAACCTATGAAAAGCTTTGCAGATTTTTTATTTATTTAATTTTTTTTTGTTTGGATAAGGAGCTTTGCAGAAATTGACTACACCATAATTATGATAAATGAAATTGAATGCAATAATCACATTGACTGACAAAAAAATAATCAACAAATTATAAAATATTGAACTTTAAGGATAACGCGCAAACTTAAGCTAATTTCTAGAGTAGGCGAAATTTAAAATAGATATTTCAACCCCTTACTTCTTGAAGGATTCGAATTCGAATGGTTATTTAAAAAGGTGTGTGAAAATTACTTTATCAATTTCTTAAATACGTACTCATACTCTTCACGTTTCAAAATATATCTTAAAATTCTATTCCATATAATATGACTGATGACGTGTCTTTCAAGAATGAATTGTGAAATTTATAAATTACAAGTGAATTTAATATACTATTTTACAATCCACTTTATTAATAACACATCACCTACCACATCATTAAAATTGGAATTGTATGATGCAATTTGAAATGTAGTATTATTCAAAAATTATTTTAGAACTTGAAAATTTGGTCCATATGCCACAAGGTTGGAACTCAATAAAAATGATAAGATTTTATTATTTCTCCTCGTCAGATCATTAAGGCCGATTTTCGTCTATACTCAACGGGTGGCTTACTTATTCTCTCATGTTTTGCTAAGTAACTCTTAGGTTTTCTCTCAAAGCACGATGAAGTCTTCTCTCACCTACTACTACTACTCAATGAGTTTTAAGTTCACCTCAATCTATCTCTATGAGTATGCTCTTCACTCACCACATCGGTGGATCTTGTGAATCAGAAAATAGTTGGAAAAATATCATCGATCCTTATCTTAGGCGGTCTTCTCTGTTAGTCCTGTTCACCCGAAGTGTGGGCGCCGAGACCAGGTAGTGCCGTTTATGCCCTTTAATGTGGTGGTAAGGACGTAGCAAAGAGCAACCCGAGGTTTTGGTATCAGAGCAAGAGCATTTCACTGTTCACGAGATGGTGAAATAGTAGATTAGTAGTAGTGGTTGTGGTGGAATTCTCTTCGAGTGTGAGTAAGGGAGAACTGTCTTCAACCATATTGTCTAAACGTTTTTTTTCCAAAAATCAAAGATCTATAACTTCAACTTCCGAATAAAAGATTCCAAAATCCAATTCTGAAATAAAGATTTCATTATAACCAACAAAAAAACGTCTCGAAATTCAGCCTAAATCGTGAAAACATAATTATGGGAGAATAATACAAACGTCGTGTTGCTAGGCGAAGCAGTGATTAGGTTTGGTTTTAGGCAATTATTTAGACAAATGAAACTGCATTTCTTGGTGGCTTGAGAATCTGTAATCTCTTGGAAGCATTTTTTTTTTTTTTTTTTATCAAATATTTTGTTTTTCCTTGACGTGTTATAGTGGAATTATGGTGGGTTGCTGGTATTATTATACATCCAACAGTCAATACACACCAAATTATGCTAAAAATGATGTGCTATCAAACATGACTCTAATATAAAATATAAAATGACCTTCAGCATTATAAATGTGTTCAAAGAAATGGGAAATTTGAGATTGATATTTTTTATATTCTTGCCAAAGCTTTTGCTCAATTGTCATTATGATTCCTTTGCTTCTCTTTCTTGTTGCTTGTTAATGGATTTGGACACCACAACTCTCACTCCCATCTAACACTCAACATTCTTGACCCAATCTTTTATTTCCCTCTATACAATTACAAATCTCTCTCTCTCTCTCTCTAAAATATTAATAATAAAAGTAAATGCTTCTTTAGTACCTATACATTAAGTTAATTATTCAGTTAATATTTATATCTTTAAAAATTATCAAAAATAAAATAAAATCGTATCGTTATTTTCATACTTGTTGGATCCAATTCTTTAATTATAATATTATTTATTTTAAAGAGGGGTGCGACACAAGGAATTTTCAAGAAATCACTCATCTTAATATTACTTTCGTCCAAACATGTTTAACTGAGTTTTGAATAATTTTTTAAATATAAGAACTAATTGAGTAATTAGCTTAAATTATAGGGACTAAAACAATATTAACCCAAAAAAAAAATAATGACGGTGTTGCAGTGACCCTACAAGGGACACACAAACAAATGGGAAATGGCCATTGTTTTAGTCAATGGCCTAAAGATTATTAGGTGCCCCTTGTAACCCACAAGCAGCCCATTAATTAATTATTTACAACTTTATTGCTTATTTCCACTTGATTTAATTTCAATCATAAAGTATTTGAATGAGAGACCAAATCTTCCATGTATTTTTTTCTCTTGGGTAATAATAATATTGCTTTTTAATAACTGGCCCATATGTTTCTTTTGCTTTCCAATAGTTCAATTGGTTTATTAAATGCTTAAATTTATAATCATGCATAAAACTTTTATTATTATATTCTAAAAACAAATTTTAAAAATTTCATAGCTAGGATTACCAAAATAAGCATCCGATACCCATTTCAATGGCCATCCAAAACAAACCATTCACATCATTTACATATAATTTTCTTGTCCTTCTATCAATCATTTGGTTAATTATTCTATGTAACTCAGAAAGATATGGGTTTTGCTAATGTATCGTTATATGGGTGAAGAAGATTTTTTTTTTTTTTTGAATTGTTGGAAATCACGTTGTTAAATTCTTTTCAAGACTTAAGCGGAGTATTTAAAATCCTCGTCTGTCTCAGGCTTTTATAAGAAAAATATTTCATATGTTCTAACTTCTAACCCAGGATCTCAAGATGAGATCTTGAGCCTTACACCACCAAGTTATGCCCCATGGAGACGAATGAGATATTGAAGTTGAAACGATAATCATTAAATTTGAATTTTTTATTATTAAATTTGAAATCATTTAATACAATCTTGAAATATTTATCAATAAATTTGTAATTTAATAATATTAATCTTTAAATTTCAAACATCAATATATATATATATATATATATCTCAGGTACACGTATTTCTGAAGGCCCCAAAAGAGACATATTGAAAATGTGGGTGTTCTTTTTTTTTTTTTCTCTCTCTCTCTCTGTTTTTTTTTTCCTTAATTATTTTTATTTTATTACTATTTTTAATTGACCATGTTTCTGTCGGTGTATTAACATATGGTTCTTGTGGGCTATATTTGTTTGTCACTTCAAAGAAAAGGGAAACAAATTAATTTGATTATTTTTATTAAGCAGGGTTTAATTCATGTCTCAATTTTCTATATTGTTGTAATTTTTTCCAATGGTTGGTCTGTCAATATTGATAGGTGATCTGGCTAATTCTACCTAACCAAAGTTCCATATCATTTATATATAGATATATATTTGTAATGTACCAAAATTTTAGAATAAAATTATGTATGAGGTCATAATTCAGAAGTAAAATACTTAATTTCTTGAAATGGTTTTATTATTGACAACAAATTTACTTTATTTTACATGTAGTAAACGGCCAAATTAAAAAATACAGGAAAGCTTACTAAAAGAATAAACATTTAAAATGAAAATTATTGCGTTAATAGCTGTTTCTGGTAAGTCAAACAAGGGAAATTGCTTAATCTCAACTCATTTTTGCTTAGCATGCTTTATCTTTCAATCACAATCACCAAATAAAAAGTCACATGCACTTCTCTTTCTTGTACAATTTTCGATTTTTAAGTTATAGCTTTTGGGTTTTAATCAATTTTAATATTATATTAGAGTCAATATCTCGTGTTCAAATTCTCATGAGCTTACTAATTTTATTTTATTGTTGTTGAATTTAAATATATATTTCAACATATGATGGTTAATTATCAATGTAAATATAATATAAGTTTTGAAAATTGAAATTCATGTTTCGATTAAATCAGGGATCGATCTGTCTGGTCAGGTCGCAGTGGATTGAAGAGACAATGCCTCCCATAAGGGTGTGGGGGCAACGCTCCCAATCAAAATGGAAAATAAACTTATATAAGTATTTGGAAAATTGTGAATATAAATGAAAAAAAAAACGATGAGACATATTTTTTGAATGAAAAATTATATACTGTTGACGGCTGATTTTGGTCTTAGGGCAATATGAGAATATTACTCCCGAGACAATCCTCCATCAATAGTGAATTTGTTTGGTTATGGGGGACCAAAAGCAAATTTAGCAAAAGACAGATAAATACACCAATCAACAAGGAGATTTAACGTGGTTCGGCGGATCTTGGTCCGACCTACGTCCACAGGCGCAAAAAAGATGATACTTTTATTACTCAAACACGCTTCTCAGCTCTGCTTCTTGTTTTTACAAGTATGATCTTAATGATTCTGATGATCTTTTACACACACTCTACCCTCCTATTTATAATAACAGAGAAATCAGATTCTTTCTAGTATAAGGATTCTCAGTTGAAACAATCTCATTTTCCTATGAGGATTCGTAATCTGAAGCTGACTTCACTTTATTTATCCTATCAGGACACTGACTTATCAATTTCCGTGTGAAAGTATGATAATTTTATCCCTTTTCCCCGTAGAAATATGATGTCTTATCTTCTGGGCATGCTTCGCCATCTGGTCGGTCTAGACATGGTCGGTCATCATGGGCTTCTGAGCTGAGAATGCTGTCGCCGAACTGATAGTGCCCGGTCACCTGGTCTCAAGTGGTCGGTCGCCCATCGTCAAGTGCTCGGTCTCTTATTCATGTGGTCGGGTCGGCATTTAATGATTTCGACCAAGATGAGAATTACCCATTTTACCTTTGTCGTGCTGCTTAACTGTCATAGGGCCTTTTTACACCGCCAACATCTATCCCTTAGTTCTTGATTCCAACGAGTATGCGAGTTGGTGCCGGGAACTATAAAAGGAGTAGTTTTACTGGCATGCTACCATAATGTCCTCGGTTCCGAATGTAGTGCTCGGCTTTGACTCATTTCCCTTGTCAAAACAAAACCTTTCACCGCCTTTTCGGGTACTTCTTTCTTGAGACGCGCAGTCATCACATCTGCTATAAATGCCCATCAAATCACCTTTTAGGGTTTTACCCCCAACCAGACACTTGTCGAGCATCTGTCTGTGAATACGCCCGTGATTTTCTTCTTGTTACATTGTTGGCCATGCAATTATCTTTAACTAATGCTGTATAGCAGCGAGTTCTTGTCTTCAAGGCTCCATGGGTAGTAGCAAGCCTTTGATTATCTGTCGCAAGCTTCTGCATCTCCACGTGTTGTGCCGCAATCTTCTGTTCCATAACTTCCGTGCATTCTCAAATCAAGGTTGCAAAAGAGAATGATGTGGAGACCAATTTCCAAAAGCAAGTTACACTCTCGAAGCAGAAGTTAAGATTTACTCTTTAAGAGTCGATTTAGTGCATTCAGAGGCATACAAGGTGCTTTATCAATACTGGAATCATCTTTTGAGGGTCTTAATGTGAAGAAATTTGATGCTGCATTTGCAGTTGATCCCCTCTACCATCGAACATCTGCTCAGTTTGATGAAGGTGGAGCCAATGGGCTCTTATTGAATAATCTTGGAGTGTATGTTGGATGTCAGATGCTCTTTGAATCTCGGGAAGTACCCGGGAATGGCATGTCATATGCAACAACCATTGGGATCATAGTCAACCAATTTGATGAAGCTAATAAAAGGTTGTCGGATACTTTTTTTTTCTCCAGAAATCGATAGACCAAGTTGAAGCTGTGTATAATAATGAAGTCGAGCCTGATGATGTTGAATTTGATGATTGTTGGATCGATGATTTTGATCATGATGACCAACCACGTGATGATGAGAACCACAATGATGCAGATCCTTCTTTTACTGGCTATCAAGAGGTTTTGTCGCATACTATGTGTTCATTATTTGAAGATTTTAATATGAATTTGTACATAGGTTTCTCTCTCCCTGTCCATAGGTGATTTCCATCTTTTGTCATCGTCTTACTACGCGAGCAGCTTTTTGTTGAGTTCCCCACAGACGGCGCCAACTGTTGACGGCTGATTTTGGTCTCATGGCAATATGAGAATATTACTCCCGAGACAATCCTCCATCAATAGTGAATTTGTTTGGTTATGGGGGACCAAAAGTAAATTTAGCAAAAGACAAATAAATGCACCAATCAACAAGGAGATTTAACGTGGTTCGGCGGATCTTGGTCCGACCTACGTCCACGGGCGCAAAAAGGATGATACTTTTATTACTCAAACACGCTTCTCAGCTCTGCTTCTTGTTTTTACAAGTCTGATCTTAATGATTCTGATGATCCTTTACACACACTCTACCATTCTATTTATAATAACAGAGAAATCAGATTCTTTCTAGCATAAGGATTCTCAGTTGAAACAATCTCATTTTCCTATGAGGATTCCTAATCCGAAGCTGACTTCACTTTATTTATCCTATCAGGACACTGACTTATCAGTTTCCGTGTGAAAGTAGGATAATTTTATCCCTTTTCCCCGTAGAAATAGGATGTCTAATCTTCTGGGCATGCTTCACCATCTGGTCGGTCTAGACATGGTCGGTCATCATGGGCTTCTGAGCTGAGAATGCTGTCGCCGAACTGATAGTGCCCGGTCACCTGGTCTCGAGTGGTCGGTCGCCCATCGTCAAGTGCTCGGTCTCTTATTCATGTGGTCGGGTCGGCATTTAATGATTCCGACCAAGATGAGAATTACCCTTTTTACCCCTGCCGTACTGCTTAACTGTCATAGGGCCTTTTTACACCGCCAACATATACTTTAAAATTAAAAAATATGTAAATTTGATTAAAAATCATATATATATATATATATATATAATTGTTCAACTTATATACAAAAGTTTATAGTAAAAATTCAAGTAGTGTTGATTTGCATTCTTGATTTATTTGGTTGTATCATGTAGTAAATTAATTCAATCTCTATTAACACAAAGTATGGACAAATATTATTTTAAAAAAAATATTATATACGTCTCCAAATTAGACTTCACTACAAAATCTACACCAACATTTATATTTTAATTATTGTCTATTTGTAGGTCCTTTTTTTAATATTAATCCATTTTCATATAGTTATACTTATATCGGCCTCTCGTGATTTACATTATTTTATTGTTGTGAGTTAAGACAGTCAAATCATTTTGCTAGAAAAGATTTAGTAGCGGCCTTCGAAATCTAATTTATGCAAGCTTGAGAGATATTAAATTAAGGTTAGTCATGGTATTGAACCGAGCTTTCAGTCCTGACATTGGCTTTCTAATATATATATATATTTTGAAACATTTGAAATTCCGCCGCCAAACCACCACTTTCGAGCTTAAGTGAAGCAAGTAAAACTAGAGGTGGTCGGCGGTTCGGATCGGTTCCGAACCGGTCAAATCCGGTTTGATTCCGGTTCCACACTAAATGTGGAACTGGACCGGAACCGAACCGTTCGGTTCCGGTTCCAGTTGGTTTTTTTTTTGAAATAAAAAATTAAGATGAATAAAATAATATAATTTTAAATTATGAATTTGAATTTATATAATAAACGTACATTACATAATAATTACATTAAATTACAAATAAAATTCTTATCTAAAAAAAAATTAAATTAAATAGCTTGAACTAAAATTTTTAAAAACTTAAGTTGCCTACGTATCCTCAAGGGGTGAGAGGAATCAAAGCTCACGTAGTTCCATTACATTTGAAAGATATTTCCCCTCATTATAATTTTACAATTATTTAATTATCAATCATCATTTGTGACTGTTGATCATTCAGATCTGCTTGCACTTGTAGATGCATTATCGAACAAGTCTTCAAATTCATCATGGGCATCTTGTTGTTGCCTAAGATCAGCTCGGGTCCAATCATTCACACATGATATTGCTTATAGAGTGCTTGGATGTACTGACGACCGTCGGACTTCCAATATATTGCCTCTAATGCTAAAGGCTTGCTCAACCGCAACAGTGGAAACAAGTGCTGCCAATATCTCTTTAGCAATAATTGATAATACATGATATATATTTTGATGTCGGTTCCACCATTCAAGGATTTGAAAATTTTTATTAACTAAACATTCAGTTGAAAACTCAAAATTTGTAGATAAATAATTATCTAATTCTGGTTTATTAATCGTGTTATCCTTATGCTTTTTATTTCGTTGTAATAACCAACGATCACCTGCGCTAAGTATAGATTCCACTACGGTCGTTTCACTACTACTGGATTGTCCTACTGATTGCAAGTTTTATCTTATGACATATGCATTAAATAACTCTATTAAGTCGTTTTTTATTTTAACTATTATTCTTGAAATGTCAACTTCATTGGTTATTCCTAAATATCCATAGTAAGCGGGTAAAACACTATTCAAACCTTCTAATTTAAATCTAGGATAAAAAACAGCAGTAATAAGATAAAGTAAATGAATGTCTCTAAAATAATTTTCGTTTCATAGCAGTAATAACTTCTAACAAAACAATATCATTAGGACACTACTATCAACATGCTCATCGAGAGTTCCAACAATATTCAAACTTTGAAGAATAAATAAATGTGTCGTAGGATAATAAATTCCGCTAAAAATTAGTGTAGCATCATTAAACACTTTTAAAATCTCTAAAAAAATTCACAAACTTCTTATTGACTAGGAAAAAGTGTGATATGTTGAACATTTTGAGAAACAAAAAACTATATAATTCATCTTTGTATTGCAAAGCTTGACATAAAAGAAAATAAGTTGAATTCCAACGTGTTGAAACATCTCGTAAAAATTTTATCGGTTTAATACCATTAAATGTACAAAACTTGGCCCATTCTCTCATAACTTGAGAATAAGACCAAATACAATTAAGTGTAGTTTTAATATGCTCAATGAAATGTGCTAATTTTTCCAAACCATCTTGAACACATAAATTAAGGATATGACATGTGCAACGAACATGAAAAAAACGACCCTTAAATTTGGTTCGCATATTTTTATTAAATATTTGATTGATGCAGTATTTGCAGATGCATTATCAAATTCAACTGTTAGAATTTTACCTAATAAATCATATTCATCAAAAATTACTTTAATCATTCTATAAATATTTTGTGCAGTATGTTGTTCATCAAAAACTCTAAATGCAATAAGTCGTTTTTGCATGTTGCATGATGCATCAATCTAATGACAAGTCACACTCATATATGAGTGTGTTCGCCAATGGTCACTATGGGTGATCACGGTTTCAGGTCAAATCGCAACCCAACCCGAACCGCACGGCGCGGTTTGAAAAAAAATTAAAAATGATTTCGGGTCAATCGGAACCGAACCGCAAATTTCGGGTCGGTGTGCGGTTTTGATCTAACTGTGACTCGAACATCCCAAAATCGTAAATTTTGACTAAAATCGCGACCCGAACCGCTTAAACCGTCGACCCGCATTCAAATTAGATTTTATTTTATATATTTTTTTCTTCTTTAACCATGAAATTCAATATATTTAATGACCATATGATAATATGCAATGTATAAATGAAAATTATGTATTTTTTTATCTTCAATTATTATGTGAAAACACACAAAATTTCATTAAAAAAATTTATAATCAAAACCGCTGACCCGAACCGCCCAAAAAGCTAAACCGCCAATCCGAACCACCACAGTTTTCCTTATCAAATTTGCGGTTTCGGTTTCTAATTTCCAAACCGACAACCCGCGCAGTTTGAAGTGAAAAACGAAAAAACCGACCCGAACCGCACCGCGAACACCCCTAATGGTCACTCCAAATATCAGAACAAATAGATAGACGTAATTTAATATCTCTAAATGTTTCATTTAAAATAATTTTATCATCTTTGAATAATTTAAAATTTTGACGTTTTGTAGGGGTGGGCGCGGTTCGGTTCGGTTTTTGCTAAAAACCGAACCAAACCAAACCATATTTTATGGTTCAAATTTTTTACCTCTCAAACCAAACCATTAAATAACGGTTTGGTTCGGATTGAAAATTTTTTAAACCAGCGGTTTACGGATTGGTTCGGTTCGGTTTACAGATTATTATATTTAAAACAAATTTTCATCAACTTAAGTGAAGACAATAAAAAAAAAACTCGTCTACCCAACAAATAGTATGAAGTGTTAGGGTGTAAGCTGTGACTATATGGAACATATGCACTCCAAAAAGGTTTGAAAAATGAGGCACAATTAATTCTTACATTTTTTAAAAATTACCTCGGATAATGATGCTACCATCATTCTAATTAATAGACAAATCCAACATCTTACTTTCAAGAATAATGATGCTATCATAAAATTAAAAATTTAAGAATAAAAGTATTAATATACTAATAAAAAAAACATAGAATAAAATTAAAAGAAAAATATAAATTTTTTTTATAAAAATATAAATTTTTTTAATTATAACGGTTCGGTTCGATTTTACAGGTGCGGTTCGGATTAGCTCATGAACCGAACCGTAAACCATTTGGGGTGAGCCAATCCGAACTGCAAACCGAACCGTTAGAAAAAAAAACTGTAAATTCGGTTTGCGGTTTGGTTATGTTCGGTCGGTTTTTTTGCCCACCCCTAACATTTTGTTGTATTTCTAATCATTCTACATGCAGCAAGATTTAAAGCATTTTGAATGTAATTCGTAAAAGTAAATTTTTCACCAAAACTTAAAGAAAGATGTGTCATGCAAGTTAATTTAGCAAATTCTTCTCTATTTTTAGCATCATAATGTTTAAATAAATTTAAAGCACTCGTACCTCTACTAGATTATGCGTACCTGGCCATTTGAGTTTTCGTCGTATCAAGTCCAAGCTCAACCACATGATGTCTTTCCAGGTGCTTGATCATATTGCCGTATCCATCAAAAAATTTATAAGAAACACCACAATGGTTGCATACTGCTCTCAAACCTTCATCAGCAACGTCTAGAGAATTGAGAATGATAAATTGTAATTTCTAATTTGTAAATGAGAGAATTGAAAATAAGAGAATTGAGAGAATTGAGATTGAGAATTGATAAATTGGTGTGTTGAAATAATGAAAAAGCACCCATATTTATACATTTTTAGAATATTTTTGTGATACATAAACTGCCCCTAAAATTAACCGTTTTATTACTGTTATTAGGGGTAATTTTGGAAAATTAAAAAATATATTTTTTTTTTGAAAATTGGGGCAGCCCAACAGCTACTAGTCTGTAAGGTTCCGGTTGGAACCGTTGGAACCAACGGTAACACCCTAAGGTAAAACCTCCGGCTGTCCCAGACTATTATAGAAAACGGACTCCCTGAATTCGAACTCAAGACCTCAATATGAGATCTTGAGTCCTATATCACCAAGTCACATCCCTTGGAGACGGCTTTCTAATATATATGATGAGTATATTGGTAACTTTGTTCATTAAAATCAAAAGGCATATGTTGACGGTGGATTTTGGTCTCAGGGTAATATGGGAATATCACCTCCGAGGGAATCCTCCTTCAACTGTGAATTTGTTTGGTTATGGGGGACCAAAAGCAAATTTAGCGGAAAACAAGAAAATACGCCAATCAAACAAGGTGATTTAACGTGGTTCGGTGGATTTTTGGGGATCCGACCTACGTCCACGGGAAAGAACAGGGTGGTGCTCTTTATTACTCCAATATACTTCTCAGGCCTCTCTTTCGCTCTTACAGATTGGAACTTTACAATTCGAATCCTTCACTCTTGTGATGATTTTTAGATGCCCTTTTACACATGCCCTGCCCCCCTATTTATAATAACAGAATTTAGACTCCTTTTTCTACAAGGCTTCCTAGTTGAGCCAATCTCCTTTTCTAACAAGGTTTCCTAATTTCAAGTCACCTTTACTCCTTTTTTCCTATCAAAATACTAATTCCACCAGTTCTCCCGTGATAGTAGGATAATTTTGTCTCATTATCCGAAAAGATAGGATGCTCTTTCTTCCTGAACACGCCTTGCTACCTGGTCGGTACGCATGAGGTCGGTCATGGCGACCCTTCTATGCTGAGGGTGTCTTTGCCGTCCTCTGTAATGCTTAGTCATCTGTACCAAAGTGGTCGGTCCTTCCATAATGTGGTCGGTCTGACCATAATGTGGTCGGTATGATCATGAAGTGGTCGGTCTGACCATGAAGTGGTCGGTTTGACCATGAAGTGGTCGGTCTGACCATGAAGTGGTCGGTTTGACCATGAAGTGGTCGGTCTGACCATGAAGTCAACCAGAGAACGGAAATTACCCATGTGTCCTTGTCGTGCTGGCTCAAATACTGTAAATACCGTAATGCCTAAAAAACACCATCAACATCTGTCCCCTAGTTCTCGGTTCCAACGAGTATGTGAGTTGGTGCCGGGAACTATATGAAGAGGGTGTGCTGATTGTCCCTGTAAGTAGTCGTCCCAGAATACAAAAAAGGAATCTTCTTTGCCGCTCCATTCGTCTTTCCTCGAGAAGCACAACCGTCACGTCTTCTTAAATGCCCATCAAATCAACTTTAGGGTTTCTTCTAACTTTCGACACTTGTCGAACATCCGCCGGGTTCCCGCTAAAACCGACGGCGATATACGCCCCAGGGCGATTATAAGAGACCGAGGGTTTCACTGTTCCATTTTTTCGGCAATTTCTCCTTCTCTTCTGCAATTTTCCTTACGACCCTTTTAACTCCGTTTTCCCGGAACCCCACTGTTGTCTTTTCGCTTTCATCGCCGAGCATCTAAGGAACGAGCATCTCTACAGCGAATAGCTTCTTGCTTCTGAGGAGAACAAGTAAGTCTTCTGAGTGATCTTTCTTCTTTCGTTGTGTTTCGCTTGCTTGTTTTACTTAGGTAGAGACTTGTAGTTTTGTTGGGTCTTGCTTGTAGGGCACTTCTTTAGGGACTTCATGTTTAGTTTAGCACGGGTACCGTGGGTAGCTTCTCGTAGACTGATTCTCCCTCCTTCTCTGTTTTTCTGGGTGTCAGGGATGTCTGATAGTAATTCTTCATCTGAGAGGCCTGTCATAATCTCAACTCCCCCTGCGGAAGAGCTTTCCTCGGGCTCAGGGGCGCCCAGTGTAGAAGATCTTGACACCACTCCCACCCCTTCTGAGGTTGAAAATGACTCCTATCATCAGAGGGTTCCTCGTAAGGACCCGGAGCCTGGAGAACTCGGGTCGTCGGCTCTGGATATGAACCGTCCCTCTAAGATAACCGAGGATGACCTGGCGCTATTGCGGCAGCGATACAGCATCCCAATAGACATTGCTCTTGAAGTCCCTGGCCCAATGGATCGTGCCAGTCAGCCCGACGAGGGCTCGGTGGCACTTCTTCCTATTTTCTTCGAGTGTGGGCTACGTCTGCCGATGCAGCGTTATTTTGCTTGGATGCTTGCTGAGATGGAGATTGCCCCTTGCCAATTAAGTTTGAACAGTTGGAGGATTGTGGCTGGTATATACGTGGTTTGGCATCGGGCAGGTTTGGGTATCCCTTGCTTGGAAGAAGTGAAGAGGCTATATCGTTTGAAATCCAACCCAAAGACTCACTATGGTTGGTATTACCTCTCTGCCTATGACAGCTCGTCCAACCTCGTCCAGAAACTTCCTGACTCTAACAAGAATTTTAAGGACTTTTGGTTCTGGGCAACCGGGGATTGGGGTCGGGTTCTGAGATCGTTTGAGGAGGATGTCTCGGTTCCAGACATCTTCCGGGCTGGAGGTTAGGAGTCTGACACCCTTTCATTTCTTTCTTTGTTCCCGTTCTCTAGTTTCTTTTAGGTTTTCTAACTTCTCTGGTTCCTCCCAGCTTGTTGGCGAGATGCTCCCAAGGTCTCTCGTCAAGTCCGGAGGCGGGTGCATTGGGCTCGTCGGTATGCTGCTCATTGGAAGGAGTTGGTTAATGATGGGGCCTTTGTTGATTCGGGCCTTGTTCGGGTTGCCCCTCCGGAGGCCTCGGGTCGGATTTGTGGAGGTCTGCTGGATGCTTTGTCTTCCTTGTTTGTTTATTTTGATGTCTTTCTTTCTTGTTGTTCTTCTGTTCATATGCTCTGTTTTTGACTTATTTTCTTTGCCCCCCCTCTTTTGTAGGCATGTCGAAGAGGCCGAAATTTCTTGAGAAGTTGGCCGGTACTGTGAAGAAGGCCGGTCATTCTGATGCTGAAGCTTCTCGGGCTCGGGTTGATCCTGCTGAGAACATATCTCCTGGACAAATCCAAACGAGTGCTCGGGGACTACCCTCGCCTTCTGGTGGACAATCATCAGGATCCGCTCATCTGGCCAGTCCACCGAAGCCTCCTAGGAAGAGGAGGCGTCAGTTCGGGGCTGAGGAGGCCGGGTTGGCCCAGGAGGGAGAGGTTGAAGGAGCTGCTTTGGTCAAGAAGAAAGACATTCGCAGGGGGAAGAAGTCCTCTGATAGTTCCTCCAAGAAACGGAAAGGCCCTGTGGTTCTCGGGATGGATGACTTGGGAGAGGGCGTTCGGGAGGCTACTTCTCACCTATTGCCGGCTTTTAATGAACTGGCCGAGGTGGTTCCCCCGGAGGAGGTCTCGAGGTACGAGGACGTATCTCCTGAAGGCGTTGTGGCTGAGATGAGTTCTCAGATGGCCAAGGTATTTTTACTCTTCTTCTCGGTTTTTTGGATTCTGGTTCTTTCTTTCTTGTTTTAACTTCTTCCTTCCTTTTTGTGTGCAGGCCAACTACCTTATGGCCAAGAACAAGGGTCTTCTTCTGACCCTGCTGTCCGAGGGCGGTCTGGCCCAGAGGCTCCAAAATCGTCTCTCCGAGGTGGAGGCAAAATTGGCTGATCGGGAAGAGGAGATCAAGAATCACGAGGCGGCCGCTGTTGAGAATTTCAAAACGAACAAGGCTCTTAAAGCAGCTGCCGTGGTAGAAAGGAAACTTGCTGATAGTATCCGGGAGGACCTGAAGGCTGCCCAATCCGAAATTGGGGTCTTGAGGGGGAAGGTGGCCAAGGTTGAGGCCAAATTGAAGAGCAAAGATGAGGAGGTTGCTCGGGCCCGGGACAGTCTTGAGAGGAAGAAAACTGAGCTCGAGGAGAGGGAGATCGATCTTGAGGAGAGAGAGATCGAGCTGGAAAAGAGAGAAGCTGATCTTGAGGCTGAGAAGGAGGCCATCCGTCTCGAGGGAGTTGGTGATTGTGCCGAGATGATACCGATGGTGTTGCCGAGCCTGAATATGGACCCTATCTACGCGGCCATCAGTTACTGCAAGGGGGACATTTCCGAGGACGAGTTTCGAAAGTGGATCCCTCCTCCACCTGAGGAGGTGATGGATCCCGCCCCCATCTCGGTCGTTCCAGCTCCCGAGGTTCCTCCTGAAGAAGGATCGGAGGTTCCTGCCGCGGACGAGGACTGCCTTGAGATCCCTCCTCCTGATGCCGAGGTCGCAGCTCCTCCTCCTGATGCCGAGGTCGCAGCTCCTCCTCCTGATGCCGAGCCGCCCCTTCCGCCTTTTGGACCAGCTGAGGAAGAAAACCTTGCCCCCGCGCGGGACGAATGAGAAAGGGTAACCCTACCGGGGCCCTATGTACACTTGAAAAATTTTTTGTAATAACATTACAATCTTGTATTCGTATACATTCAAGCATTTATATCTATCTATCCTTTCCTTCTTTTTCTTCTCCTTTTATGCTCCTTGTCATCTTTGCAATTTTTAAAGCCCATCAGGGGTTAGCATGAGTTAGAGGGGTCTGGATTGACCCCGGGAAGAGTAAGGCATTTGAACCTGGGGGAATGTTATGTCCCCGGTTCGCAGAGCTGCTTCGGTGGGGCGAAACTTGTCTCTGAGCTGAACGATTGATTGGAGTTCTGGGGGAATGTTACCTCCCCAGGTCAGAGTGTTTGATTCGTATCCTGACCCCGAGCTGAGAAGGGTGATCCTGGGGGAATGTTATGTCCCCAGTCCAAAGGCAGACTCGGTGGGTCATTGCCCGACCCCGAGCTGTGTCAATCACTTGGCACTGGGGGAATGTTACGTCCCCAGTCCAAAGATAGACTCGGTGGGACATCGCCCGACCCCGAGCTGTTTTAATCACTTGGCCCTGGGGGAATGTTACGTCCCCAGTCCAAAGACAGACTCGGTGGGACATCGCCCGACCCCGAGCTGTTTCAATCACTTGGCCCTGGGGGAATGTTACGTCCCCAGTCCGAGGACAGACTTGGTGGGACATCGCCCGACCCCGAGCTGTTTCAATCACTTTGGCCCTGGGGGAATGTTACGTCCCCAGTCCAAAAGGACGGACTCGGTGGGACACGACCCGACCCCGAGCTGAGATGAACACTTGGCCCTGGGGGGATGTTACGTCCCCAGACCAAAAGGACGGACTCGGTGGACACGACCCGACCCCGAGCTGAGATGAACACTTGGCCCTGGGGGGATGTTACGTCCCCAGACCAAAAGGACGGACTCGGTGGGACACGACCCGACCCCGAGCTGAGATGAACACTTGGCCCTGGGGGGATGTTACGTCCCCAGACCAAAAGGACGGACTCGGTGGGACACGACCCGACCCCGAGCTGAGATGAACACTTGGCCCTGGGGGGATGTTACGTCCCCAGACCAAAAGGACGGACTCGGTGGGACACGACCCGACCCCGAGCTGAGATGAACACTTGGCCCTGGGGGGATGTTACGTCCCCAGACCAAAAGGACTGACTCGGTGGGACACGATCCGACCCCGAGCTGAGATGAACATTTGGTCCTGGGGGAATGTTACGTCCCCAGACCAAAAGGACGGACTCGGTGGGACACGACCCGACCCCGAGCTGAGATGAACACTTGGCCCTGGGGGGATGTTACGTCCCCAGACCAAAAGGACGGACTCGGTGGGACACGACCCGACCCCGAGCTGAGATGAACACTTGGCCCTGGGGGGATGTTACGTCCCCAGACCAAAAGGACTGACTCGGTGGGACGTAACCCGACCCCGAGCTGAGAGAAACCAAGTGACCTCGGCGGAACGAATCCAGCCCCGAGCCGAATAAACAAGTGGCCTCGGCGGAATGAATCCAGCCCCGAGCCGAATAATCCAAGTGGCTTTGGCGGAACGAATCCAGCCCCGAGCCAGGTAATCTTTGGGACTTGCTCAGAAGGGAATTGAATCAACCTTATGAAACCCTACCGAATCTGACACGGGCGTCCCCTTGCCAGACCGGCGAAAAACAAAATCAAAACTTTGAAAAATAAGACCAAAAAGGTGGGGGTGACTCGGCACTTGTCCCAAAAGAAAACCTTTTACAAATGTAAACAACAGCACGGATGCCTCAAAACAGCGTCCTGCCCGAGGCCTCCAAAACACAATTCTGAATCTTTCAATTCAGTGTCCCGGCGAACCAGGATCCGGATCAGAAGAGCGTTTGATTGGTAAGGGCACATCCTCTACACGTCGGTTCACTGGGGAGCCTGTGTATTGTATGAGGGCTCCTCCTTACCACGCTGGAGTAGGCACACGCTACAGGGGCACAACGCATCCCCGTGCTGCGTCTCTCGCGGATCCGGATGATGAATGGATCAAAGAGTGTCCGGGATACTAAGGGCATATTCCTCCTTAGGTCCGGCATCACTGGAGCTAGCAATCGTCACGGGGGCATCATTATCCCCCGTGCTATGCTTTCCCACGGATCCATTACATCGGGTAAGTGAGGATCAAAGAGTGTTCGACACATTAAGGGCATATTCCTCCTTATGTTCGGTAATACTGGAGTAAGCAATCGCCACGGGGGTATCATCCCTCCCCGTGCTATGCTTCTCACAGATCCTATGTATCGAGTATGTCCCTGAGGACCCCGAGCCAAGAGAGATACTTTGTTCTGAGGGAATGTCTCGTCCCCAGACCAATGAGCGTGACTCGGTGGGACGTAACCCGACCCCGAGCCGAAAAAGGCACTTGGACCTGGGGGAATGTTACGTCCCCAGTCCGAAGGGCTGACTCGGTGGGATGTACCCGACCCCGAGCTGAAGAAGGCACTTGGACCTGGGGGAATGTTACGTCCCCAGTCCGAAGGGCTGACTCGGTGGGATATAACCCGACCCCGAGCTGAATAACTGAATGGCCTCGGCGGAACAAAGTCCAGCCCCGAGCCGATCGAGTCTTAGTGCTTTGGTCGTTTCTTTTTGTATTAGGCGCTAAGTTTGTCCCCGGTTTTTTTGAGTAAGTCTTTCTATTTATGTTTTACGAAAGTGGACGAGAACCTTTTTTGAAAAGAGAAAGTTTTTTATTCATGTTTCGGGGACAAACTGCCCTTTTCTCAGTTGATTTGGCGGCCACATGCTCTTTGTCTGGTCGTCATAACTTCGTGGTCAATGTATTTGTTCAGATATCCGTTTCGTGCTAGGTCTTCCATCTGCTCTCGTAGATCTTTACATCCGTCCGTTGCATGTCCTCTGGAGTTGTGGTGTACGCAATAAGCCTTTTGGTTCCTCTTGTCCGGGGGAAACCTTCGTTGGTCGGGTTCTACTAAGAGGCCTTTCCCCTGGATCTCCATGACAATTTGTCCCAGTGGTTTCCTTAGGGGAATGTATGCATCTTCCCCGACCACATGGTTTACTTGGGTTGGCGCCCTTCTCTCTTGATTGTCCCGGTGCAGTGGCTTGAATTCTTTGTACTTCGGGAGTGGTCTTCTGGATTCTCTTTCTGTTCGGCGGGGAGCACCCTCCCTTGCGGTTCTTTCTCTGATAGTGTTCCCTTTTCAGGATACTTTCTCTTCGTTCTCCAATGAAACGAATTTTCGGGCTACCTCCAGAGCGGTGGCGTAGTCCGGGGTGTCTTGGATCCTTAGATGGGTCCATAGCCTTCTGACTTTCAAGGCTCCCTTCAAGCTTTCCAGGGCCTCGGGGGATTCATACCCTCCGACTTCGAGTACCATATTATGGTATCTTTCAATAAATATCTTCAGGGGTTCATCGTCTCCTTGCTTCATAAGTCTTAATTCTCCAATCGTCTTTTTGGGGACGCAAGCCCCTTTGAAGTGTCGAATGAACGACTTCTTAAGTTGTGTGAAGTCTCTGATGCTCCCCGGAGCCAGGCTTCTGTACCATAGGATGGCGGGTCCACTTAAAGTTAGGGGGAACACTTTGCAGATGGCATCTCCTACTACTCCCTGGACTTCCATCAACAAGACAAAGCTTTCGATGTGTGATTTCGGGTCAGAGTGGCCTTTGTAGGGTGCCATGGTCGGCATGCTGAATCGCTTTGGGAATCTTACCGACCTTATTTTTTCCGCGAGAGGAGATTCATCTTTGCCGTCTTGGACATCCCCTTTGTTTGCACTGGGATGTACTCCCCATTTGATCAGCTCCTCCCGTAACCAAGATTTCATGTTGCTATCTTTGGTGCTACTCCGTCTCCTGCGGTCTCCTTCCTTTCTGTTATTCCGGGGGTGGTGCTTCTCGTGGCTGGTATCTTCTTGTACTTCTTCGTCGTATTCTTTCTCCTTTCGCCGGGTGTTGCGAAGGCTATCATAGGAGGGGTCTGGTGATGATTTGTCACTCTCTTCCTCCCATGTGTCCTCGGTCTGGGAATCTCCCTGAACCACTACGGATCTTACCCTGTAAGGATCCTTCTTCCGGGGTCTGTCGTCCTCACTTATATCGACAATTCTTTTCCTTCTGCTATGTCGCTCCTTCGTCGGCTAGTCCCCGCTTCGAATTTTTCATTGTGTGCTCCTTCTATCCTTTCCAACCGGTCTACTATGGTTTTTAACAGAGTTCGGCTTCCTCCCTTTCTTTCCTAAGTTTTTCCTCAATCCTCTCCATCCAATCTGCGGCCGAGCTCCCTGATGGTTGGTGGCTTCCGTCTTCCGCCATTGTCTTACTACGCGAGCTGCTTTTTGTTGAGTTCCCCACAGACGGCGCCAACTGTTGACGGTGGATTTTGGTCTCAGGGTAATATGGGAATATCACCTCCGAGGGAATCCTCCTTCAACTGTGAATTTGTTTGGTTATGGGGGACCAAAAGCAAATTTAGCGGAAAACAAGAAAATACGCCAATCAAACAAGGTGATTTAACGTGGTTCGGTGGATTTTTGGGGATCCGACCTACGTCCACGGGAAAGAACAGGGTGGTGCTCTTTATTACTCCAATATACTTCTCAGGCCTCTCTTTCGCTCTTACAGATTGGAACTTTACAATTCGAATCCTTCACTCTTGTGATGATTTTTAGATGCCCTTTTACACATGCCCTGCCCCCCTATTTATAATAACAGAATTTAGACTCCTTTTTCTACAAGGCTTCCTAGTTGAGCCAATCTCCTTTCTAACAAGGTTTCCTAATTTCAAGTCACCTTTACTCCTTTTTTCCTATCAAAATACTAATTCCACCAGTTCTCCCGTGATAGTAGGATAATTTTGTCTCATTATCCGAAAAGATAGGATGCTCTTTCTTCCTGAACACGCCTTGCTACCTGGTCGGTACGCATGAGGTCGGTCATGGCGACCCTTCTATGCTGAGGGTGTCTTTGCCGTCCTCTGTAATGCTTAGTCATCTGTACCAAAGTGGTCGGTCCTTCCATAATGTGGTCGGTCTGACCATAATGTGGTCGGTATGATCATGAAGTGGTCGGTCTGACCATGAAGTGGTCGGTTTGACCATGAAGTGGTCGGTCTGACCATGAAGTGGTCGGTTTGACCATGAAGTGGTCGGTCTGACCATGAAGTCAACCAGAGAACGGAAATTACCCCTGTGTCCTTGTCGTGCTGGCTCAAATACTGTAAATACCGTAATGCCTAAAAAACACCATCAACAGCATATATTCTTTAATTATGGTATTATAAAATATATAATTGATTTAGCTTCTCACACTTTGCTCATGAAAAAATTGCTTAACGTGATTGTCAACTAATTATGTTCCTTTAAAATCATGTATAATTGCTGAATTATTGCCTATTTGTCTAGTGCTTCTCCTACTGTTTCCACACGAACATGTTCACAGTAGCCCCATAAATAAATTGTCCATAATTAGTTACTTATCATATCAAATATTTTTTTTTTTGAAGCCAAATCACCAATTTCGGACTTAAGCGGAGCAAGTAAAATCTCTGATTGTCTCAGGTTCTTACAAGAAACGCGCTCCCTGGATTCGAACTCATGACCTTAAGATAATATCTCGAACCCTACATCATCAAACCACGTCCCTTGAGGAGTTATCATATCAATTGCAATTCATTAACTAATATATACATCAAGGCCCAAGGGCGTGGCCGATAGCTTTTCAAGTAACTTTATTTAATTTATCATTCGGTTTGAATCTTAAGAATAATAAACAGATAAAAATAAATTTAAACTTTATCCACATCCTTATTATTATTATTATTATTATTATTATTATTTTCGTTTAAAAACTAACTTATAATTAAAATAGATATGAATCGATTAATCTAATTTAATTTTTGTAAGTAGTAGTCGATTAACAATTATTATTTGAAAATCATTCTATCTAGCGCCTACAAATATAATTACCAAAGTGTACTTTAACACATTTAGCTTATAATTAAACTCTCTCTCATAATTAAGACCTCTAATCACTATAGTGATAATTTTTTCGACCTCACATAAGACATAAGTGTATGTAACCGTAAGCTAATAACTCCACCGACTTTTTAGTTAAATTAATTGAATTAATAAATAAATAAAATTATTGTTAATTATTTCAAAAACAAAGCACCATTTGAAAATTTATGCTTTTTTAACACAATCCATCAATTTTATTGCCGGTTTGAGATCTTTAGTCCCTTTCACTCTGACCAATTTTTGCTCTTCACTTGTATAAATTTGCACCCTCTCCAAGCTTCTTAATTTCATTAACCCCTTGGCTTGGCCTCTCTTTTCTTAGAAACCCAAAACAAAAAATCAAATCAAATCAAATTGGGTGCCTCTTTGTGTAATCATTTAAGCACACATATATATTTGTTTATTTTCCTTGGATTCAACTTCAACTTCTCTTTTAGTGATGATATAAAGTGTGGTGTCTCACTGTCCAGTGATCAACTCACTGACAATTTTCCAGCTCTCTTATATTATCACATTGCCTAAACGTAACTCCCAAGCAAAGATCACAGCAATTGAACTCTTTTTTAGCTTAGCTACGTGTTCTTTTCGCAAACCCAATTACCCCCACCCAAAAAAAAAAAAAAAAAAAGTTTATCCTTTTATAAACCAAACCCACCCATTAAATTTTGTCACTCACATTGAATTCGACCCAATGGACAGAGATTCATCAGCTTCAGCTTCAGTTTCAGCAGCCACCATCATTTTTCCTGACAGGTTTTCGGGTCAAATGGGATTGATGTGGCAGCAAACGAAGGCACCATTGATAGTGCCAGTATTGAAAGTGCTTGTGTTTTTTTGCTTGGCCATGTCCATAATGCTCTTCATTGAAAGAGTTTACATGGGAATTGTTATAGTTTTGTTAAAGCTATTTCGCAGGAAACCTGAAAAAAAATACAAATGGGAGGCTATGAAGGATGATGTTGAGCTTGGTAACTCAGCTTATCCTATGGTTTTAGTACAAATCCCAATGTACAATGAAAAAGAGGTAACCAAATTTGGCCACTTCGAGAGTTGTTGTTGATCCATATATATATATATATATATATATATATATATTTTACTTTTACAGTTCCACCATTTTGATCATATATGTCAGCTGCAGGTTTATCAGCTATCAATTGGAGCTGCGTGTGGGCTCTCATGGCCGTCTGATCGGATTATAATTCAAGTTCTTGATGACTCAACAGACCCAACAATAAAGGTGAGTCTGTCGTTCGAACGAACACCATGCACAAAGAAAGATCCTGATATACGCAGTGTTATCGGAAATCTTATTGAATTATATTATTATTTACAGGATTTGGTGGAGCTGGAGTGCCAAAGATGGGGAAGCAAAGGCATAAACATAAAGTATGAGATAAGAGATAACAGAAATGGATACAAAGCTGGTGCTTTAAAAGAAGGCATGAAGCATAGCTATGTAAAACATTGTGACTACGTTGCCATTTTTGATGCTGACTTTCAGCCTGAACCTGACTTTCTTTGGCGCACTGTCCCATTTCTTCTTCACAACCCAGATATTGCTCTTGTCCAAGCTCGTTGGAAATTTGGTATTTCATTCTATATTTTAATTTAATTTAATTTATTAATCAATCTTGAATACTATTTTGTCAACGCTATCTACAACTATTGATTTTCTTAATCTTTATTAGTCTTTAATTAGTGATATTTAGTTGTTAAACTTGTATGTCCCACTGTCGGTGGCCTTTATTTTTATTTTTATTTTTATTTACATTTTTTGGGTGCTTTTGGTTATTAGATGTATGAAGCATGTGTACGACATTGCTTTAACTTTTCTCTTGTTTTTATTCGATTATTATTATTATTAAATTTAAACTGAATGATATATTGATTGAATATTGCAGAGGTGGTAGATGTACTTTTGTATTAATTTTATATTGCCACGTATCAATTGTAATAACTTTAGGCATGTGATTAGTGAAATTTGAAGTCTTTATTATATAACTGCAGGGACCAAAGAAATCATGATAGAAGAAGACAGCAGCTATTGCCAGCTTTTAATTATTAATAAATTTAATATATATTGGAAATTTATTTGGACCAAGTGTTTCACTTTTTTTGTTTTTGTTTTTGTCCACATTTGAGCATGACATGAAGCTACCACCAGAGCTGGCAATTCAATATTAAAATAAAGTAATGGGGCATACATAGCATAGGCCATCAATAATAAAAAAAGAAGTGACAATTGTTGTGGTGATTTGTCTTTGGAACAAAACATTACATTAACCCATGTCACACTTCTGGGGTAATTAAGAATGTCTTTTTCAAAACAATTAGATCTTTTTGTTTGTCTTTTCATTGTAATTCTAGTAATTTCCTTCTTTTTCATTTTGATTTCTAAAGGGAATTAAATTAATGTTGATATAAAGGTGAAAATGTATTGTAGATGTTACATATGACGTTTTGGTCAACTAATTAATTAATTAATATGGTATATTTTTTTTATCAATATCCTGAAATGGAAAATTTGAAGCATTTAAGATCAATTTTAGTTAATGATTTAGACAGTGATGTGGGGTTTTTTTTTTTTTTTATGGCATTGCAGTTAATGCAGATGAATGCTTAATGACAAGGATGCAAGAGATGTCACTAGATTACCATTTCACTGTGGAACAAGAAGTTGGCTCTTCAACCTATGCCTTCTTTGGTTTCAATGGTAATCTTCTATCATTATTAATTTGTAATTAAAACATATTTAAAGAAATGGGAACTTAAAAATTAAATTAAGTGGGAGGGCACAAGTTCGACTCGGAGTCAAAATCTCTCAATTTTGAGAGTAGAAAATTCTCTCCAAAGTGAGAGTAGAATTATCCCCATATTTGAGTGGAAGTAGATATTTCGTCTCTATTAGACGTAAAATTGGATGTACTATAATGTTTGTATTCAATATTCCAGATTATATATCTTTAGATTTGTATTGTGATAAAAAAAATTAAAAAATTAAATGTTACAGGGACAGCTGGTGTATGGAGAATTTCAGCACTCAATGAAGCTGGAGGATGGAAGGACAGAACCACTGTGGAGGATATGGATTTGGCTGTAAGAGCCAGTCTCAAAGGCTGGAAATTTGTTTATGTTGGTGATCTCAAGGTACAGTTTTTTTTTTTTTTTTCATTTTCATTTTGTCAAATCAATATAGAATCTAAATCCCTTTTGAATTAATTCAAAAATTGATCAAATTGTTTTTTGTATAATTTAATAGGTGAAAAATGAACTGCCAAGTACATTCAAGGCCTATAGGTATCAGCAACACAGATGGTCCTGTGGTCCAGCTAATCTCTTCAAGAAAATGGCAACAGAAATTATTAGAACCAAAGTAATGTTTTAATGGTTACTGCTTAATGTTTCAGTTTCTACATTTTCCCTTGTAATCATTTTTGCTCCTTGTTGCAGAAAGTCACTTTGTGGAAGAAACTGTATGTGATTTACAGTTTCTTCTTCGTTCGGAAAATTGTTGCACATATTGTCACATTTGTATTCTACTGCGTCGTTTTGCCGGCAACAGTTTTGGTTCCTGAAGTTGAAGTTCCCAAATGGGGAGCTGTCTATATTCCTTCTATCATCACTCTTCTTAATGCAGTTGGCACTCCAAGGTCTGTATTATTTCACTTCTTGTTGCTCATACTGTACTGTCACATTTATGAGTTTCTAATACTTTAGATTATCAAAATTGCAGATCAATCCACTTGGTGGTATTCTGGATCTTATTCGAAAACGTCATGTCGTTGCATCGGACCAAGGCAACATTTATTGGCTTACTGGAGGCCGGAAGAGTAAACGAATGGGTTGTCACCGAGAAACTAGGAGATGCTCTCAAGACAAAACTAGGCGGAAAAACTCATAAGAAACCCCGTATTAGGATCGGAGAAAGGTATGCTTATGTTCACAGTTTACTACTCGATACGTAATAAGAGATCCGAGATTTGAATCGCGCTCACATTGTTAATTTTGAAAATGAACGAACAGGTTGCATTTGCTAGAACTTGGTGTTGCGGCTTACCTATTCTTTTGTGGATGCTATAATGTGGCTTTCGGAAAGAATCATTACTTCATATACCTGTTTCTTCAATCCATTGCCTTCTTCGTTGCTGGGTTTGGTTACATCGGCACTTTTGTTCCAAACTAGAGGAGTTTGCTTTGCACAATCAAATACTATTTCAACAGATGATGTGTGATTTACTTTATTTGAAGCTTTTTTTTTTTTATTTGGTTTACATTTTTAGATTACTGCTATAAAAGGTTGGGTATTCTTTTAAGGTGAATTTGAGCAATGGTTATAAATTTTTTACCATGTATAGAAAAGGAAAGTGAAGGAAAACATTTTCTTGAATTTGAGTAGTTTGTAAAATAGTAAGTTGAGATTTTGTCATGAGAAAATAAAGCTGGTGACGAGTTATATCATTGAGTTCATTTCTTTATATTCTATTATGTACTATAATATTTTTTCACAGAAAATAAAAAAGATTCAAGATCTAAATTATTTTTGTATGTTTAACTTTATTTTAGAATAAGTAACTAATTTTATTGAGGTGGGAATGAGGCGAGTTTAGCACTAACATAATCCGAGAATGAGTTAGCAAATAATAAAAATTATCTTATTTGGTTTAAATCATGAATTTGAGTTTCGTATAAAAATATTATATGTAATTTCATTGGTAACCCTAGGTAAAAATTTAATAGATTTATTATAGATATAAAATTCATGCTCTTGAAACTGGAAAATTGAACAAATAACACAAATAACATTGCTTGTCCATGAGAATTATGGTTTATGGAGAATTGAGGAAAAATAATTATGACTATTCACCCCTACAAATACAATATACAAATCAAACAAAGGAATAATCATTCTTTTGTTCATTCTTCATTTATTTTCCATGAAAATTGTAAACCAAACACACCCTTAGATAATACAAATAGGAAGCATAAGAATCAATAAGGCTGGCAGAATGTCGACAAGAATTAAAATAATACAACTGATAAAGTGATAATAATCCCAAAAGATTATCTCTGTGGTACAGATATTTGACTTTTGTAATTTGCTTTCTCTCTAGGTCAAACAAATATGTAGGCACCACTTGAATCTGCCTCGACTTGCCCTCACATTTCCAATGATGATATTACTAGCTACAACTAATATATTATTAACCCTATCGAATTTCGTTCATCAACATTAAAACGGTGAGTTTTGGTAGGATGTTTTTGAAATTTTAAAATTATAATAGGGACAATTATGTCAATCCATGAGAAATATAACAAAATTACCCATTATTATGTTCTTATTACCCATCTAGCCAAATAAACTTTGTTCGGACAAAATTACACTTGAAACCAACTCATAACGGCAAAGAATAATGACGGTGCGATAGGTGTGCGATGACACTCATCGCACCGTCATTTCGGTGTGCGATGAGTGCCATTGCACAGCCGTGGTATATACCAACTTAAGATTGACATTTTATCGAACACATTGTGTACTCTATTATTACCTATAATTTAATAAAATTTTACTTATTTAATCCCCCAAAATTTTACATATTTAATCCCCCCCTCAATTGAAGGAACTGAATGTTCAATTTTCAAAAGAAAAAAAAATGAATTTTGAGATGAGTATAAGGAGAGAAATTAGAGAAAGAATACGATTGAAACTTGAAAGAGAGAAAAATGTTAAGAGAAGACGTTGAAGAGAATGCTTGTATGGAAATAGAAGACGTTTCAGATAAAGTTGGTGACAGATAGGGTATTTTAGTCACTCTATATTATGATTGGTTGAAATGGATATAAAAACCTAATAATGACCCAGTGGTAACTAGACCCGGCCACGGTTCCGGTTCCGGTTCGGAACCGGAACCGAACCGGAATGGGACCGGTTCGGTTGGGGTTCCACCCCAACTCGAACCGGTCCGAACCGGTGGAACCGTACGGTTCCACCGGTTCGGACGGTTCCGGTTGGAACCGTCGGGTTCCTGTTGGAACCGTAGGGTTCTTGGCTCCCTGCCAAACGGCTCCCTGCCAAAAATAAAAATAAAAATAAAATTAGAAATTTTTTTTTTATTATATAAAATAAAAATTACTAATGTACCCCTAATAACGGTAATAAAACGGTTATATTTAGGGGCATTTTTGGTATCAAAAAAATTCTAAAATTCTATAAATATGATTCATTTTTCATAATTTCATCACACCAATTTCTCAACTCTCTCATTTTCTATAAATCTCTTATTCTCAATCTTACTTCAATACAATTCTCTTATTTTAGTTGTTAATTAATTTGTTATCATTCGACATTCGCATCGCAATTATTCAAATGGCAAGCTCATCCGAGAACATAATGTCAAATATGCCGACCCAAGAGAGCGGCCCTAGTGTCAGTGCACAATCACGGAGAAGAGAAGTTAAGGCTCGGTCCTCCGATATTTTCAAAATTCATTTTAATTTGGAACGCCTAGACGATGGTTCACAACGAGCAATTTGCAACTATTGTGGGGTTATCTATAAATTTTCTGGTGGATACGGAAATATGATCAAGCACATGGAGAAACATCATCCGATTGAATTTGGCATTGATACGACGCAGACTCAAATGGCCAGATACGCATCATCTAGTAGAGGTACGAGTAGTGTAGATTTATTTAAATATTATGATGCAAAAAATAGAGAAGAATTTGCGAAATTAACATGTATGGCACATCTTTCTTTAAGCTTTGGTGAAAAACTTCATTTTACTAATTACGTGCATAATGCTTTAAACCCTGCTGCATGTAGAATGACTCGAAACACAACAAAACGTCATATTTTCAAATTATATAAAGATGGTAAAATTATTTTAAATGAAATATTTAAAGAGATGAAATGTCGTATTTCTATATGTTCTGATATTTGGAGTGACCATTGGCAAACACACTCATACATGGGTGTGACTTGTCATTGGATTGATGCATCATTTACCATGCAAAAACGAATCATTGCATTTAGAGTTTTTGATGACCAACATACTGCACATAATATTTATAGAATGATGAAAGTAATTTTTGATGAATATGGTTTAGGAGAAAAAATTTTAACAATTGGATTTGATAATGCATCTGCAAATACTGCATCCATCAATGATTTAAAAGAAATATGTCAACCAAATTTAGGGGGTCGATTTTTTCATATTCGTTGTACATGTCATGTCCTAAACTTATGTGTGCAAGACGGTCTAAAATTATTATCTCCTTTCCTTGATCCTATTAAAACGGCACTTAACTGTATTTGGTCATATTCTCATATTCTCAAGTTAGGAGGGAATGGACCAAGTTTTGTAAAATAAATGGTATTAAACCGATTAAATTTTCTAGAGATGTTCCAACACGTTGGAATTCTACTTATTTTCTTTTATGTCAAGCACTTCAATACAAAGATGCATTATGTAGTTTTTTTTCTCAACATGTTCAAAATATCACACTTTATCCTAGTCAATGGGATATTTGTGAAAGAATTTTAGATATTTTAAGAGTTTTTAATGATGCTACTTTAGTTTTTAGCGGTGTTTATTATCCCACTGCACATTTATTTCTTCTTAAGAGTTTGAATATTGTTGGCACTATCGATGAACATGTTGACAGTAACGACCCTAATGATATTGTTTTGCTCGAAGCCATTACTGTTATGAAGGTAAAATGGTTGAATTATTTTAGAGAAATTCCTTTACTTTATCTTATTGCTGCTGTTTTTGATCCTAGATTTAAATTAGAAGGTTTGAATGGTGGTTTACAAGCTTACTATGGTTATTTAGGAATATTAGATGACATTGATATTACGAGCATAATGACGAATTTAAGAAGTGATTTAATTATTTTATTTAATGATTATATTGTAAGATATAACTTAGGAACAATAGGTCAATCTAGTAGTAGCGAACCGGTAATTCAACCAAGACTTAGCGCAGGGGATCGTTGGTTATTGCAACGAAATAAAAAATCTAGGGATACGACAACAACTAATAACCCTGAATTAGAAAATTATTTATCTACAAATTTTGAGTTTTCTAATGAAAGTTTATGCAGTAAAAATTTTAAAATCCTTGAATGGTGGAACCGGCATCAAAATATATATCTTGTTTTATCTATTATTGCTAAAGAGATATTGGCAGCACCTATTTCCACCGTTGCGGTTGAGCAAGCCTTCAGCTTGGGAGGTAATATATTGGAAGCTAGGCGATCTTCATTACATCCAAGCACTCTAGAAGCAACAGCTTGTGTGGATGATTGGACTCGAGCTGATCTGAGACAACAAGAAGATGCCCCCGATGATTTTGAAGATTTGTTCGATAATGCTTCTGCAACAAGTGCAAGCGGAAGCTGCGGACCCGGAGCCGAAGGATCAACTGATAATGATGATTGATAAATGTAAAATTATAATTTACAAAGGGGATATGTCTTAAACTTGTAATGGAACTACGTGAGCTTTGATTCCTCTCACCCTTGGAGGATACGTAGGCAACTTAAATTTTAAAAAATTTAAGCTCAAGCTCTTCAATGTAATAATTTTTTTTTATTTATAAATTTAATTTCATTTTTTTTAATTAATAAATTTTTTTTTATTTAAGCTTTGACTCCTCTCATTTTTTTATTTTAATTAATTAAAAAAAAAAAGGAACCGAACCGAACCGGAACCGAACCGTTCGGTTCCGGTTCGGTTCGAGTTTCCGGTTCCACTTAAGTGTGGAACCGGAAACCGGCCGGTTCGGTTCGGTTCCGAACCGCCGGCCGGGTCGAGTGGTAACACATGTTGAGAACATGTGTTCGAGTCCAAGCAGGCTCCAATCCCAAAAATTGGGATTTGGGAGTAGATTTCTACCCGATTATTTGAGTGAGAGTAGATATTTCCGGTTAGGACTCGTCTCTTAGTAGACGTAGATGTCTAGGTGTGCGATAATTGTATGTATTGAATATCCCAGTAGATTTCAGATTGTATATCCGTAGAATTGTAATTCAAAAAAAAAAGAACCCCTAAATTTTGCATAATTGGGCTAAATAATCAATCAATTGGTATATTTTTCAAAGAATCCCCTATGGTCGGCCCCTGAACTTCTCGAAAAAAGAAGACTAGCTAAAGCCACAAGAAATTAAATCAGCATACAATAATTCAATGAAATTATAAGAAGAATAAAGAATGAATGAATTACATTTTGATGTGGAGATTGGAACAAATCTTTTCTTTTTTCTTTCTTGTGTAATGTTATCCAACAACTCAGCAAAGTAGGTAGATGAAAAAATTACTAATAAAATAATTACAATAGGAACATGGATCACTTGAAATAATGGATTACAAAAAGTAAAGCATGGCTTTTTTTCATTATAGTTTTTATACTATAACATCAAACTAAGTTCATAAATGGAGATTTTATTTGATTAAAAGAATTGAATATCAATCATAGAAAATTGAATATCCGTCTACGATAAGCTGTATTCTTGGCTCCGCATAATACCATATGGGATATAGCCCAAATCAATCATATAATGGAAGTTATGGAAACTCTGTTCTAATAATAGTTAGAACTGTACCTCATCTATCCGATTAGATATATAACTGAAATAATTAAAACAAGTTTGTCATCAGCTGGAAATAAGATGAGAAAAGCATCAGTAATATAATCCATCCAATGCCAATCCCCTGTAATCCCCTCACATTTGTAATTATATTTGCTTCTAGCTCAAGTTAAGAACAAAGATCGGTGTTTTCATAGGCCTAAGATTTTGTTACAAACTGCGTCTACTGCAATACTATCACAAGAACACAAGATTCTACTGTTGAACATGTGAGAAGAAAAATTCACTGAAACTTTCAAAGAAGAAATGAATAAACCAAACTAAATCAGTAATTTGACATCTTGATTGCGTTTCACGATAATAAAAAACAATCACGGGAACTATAAAAATTAACCAAGCTTAATTATTGCCTGAATTGACAATGTTAAACCAAACTTATTGATCTTGGGAAAGCTTCCAAACTTATTGATCTTGGGAAAGCTTCCAGTTTTACTGGTATGCCCCATTATGAAATTACAAGCTCTCTCCTTCAGATAAATATGGGCACATTAAATTCAACACGAGTAAAATTTCTATAAAACAATACCCTATCTCCTACTGGTTTACCTTTTTCACTACCTTTGCTTTGATAGAGTCTCCAATATGTCGTAATGACCATAACCATGAAATAGCACATTGATGGGAGATTCTTTATCCTTCTGATATTCTTCACCATAGTTTGCAATGTTTAGCAAATTACCTGAGCTTTTATCAATCATGAAGACTGATATAAGTTTCCTGGACCCACAGATTGGAGAAGGTGTGTCAATGTTGAAGCACAATATATGCAAGGGACTAAATATCAATCATAAGAGAAGCTCAAGTGGAAATTTGAAGATGAAGTTTGGTGGAAATAAACAGATACTTGTTATGCATTGACATCATCCAATGACACACCCTATATTCAATCTTGAGAAAATGAACAAAATGAACTAACAAACAAACTTCCCAAGAAGAAAGATACTACATTTCGCTTTGATGAATCGTATGCATACTTGCAAGCTTGAGTAAAAAGACTCAATCTACTTCATGGAACATTTTTTCTCTCTTTTGGGTAAATCTCATTGGTGCCGTGCGTAGTGCTAAATCTCATAAATATACCGATGTCTATTGGATTCACATAAATGCCATACATACACATCTAGAATAATCATCATTTATAGTATGCCAAAGCCCGAACAGCCAAATACGGATTCATAAGAGAAAACTAGTTAAAAGTGGCAGTTTATATGGTTTACAAAACTCACTTCAAAACATGAGAAGCCATCAGCAATTCAGGCTCTCCACCCCATACATATGGCCGCTGAATTTCCTTCACATATGTATCAAAATCTCCTTCAATAAACCTGAACAAATCGAAAACACCCCAATCAATGTATCACGTTCTAAACGAAAATCAATCCATAGAAATTAAGGAAAAAACATTTACAATCACAATATCTAAATCAAGGCTCACCATTCTGTTTCTTTCCGCCTCTTTAAAAGCTCATCCACAACCTAACATAACAAAAGCAGGGAGATCATAAAATTTCAACCTCATAAATAAATAAAATCACAAATAGAATCAAAGTTATTATTGTCAATACTTGAGCTCTTAATTCATCAGCAAGTTCTCTTTGACGTTCATCATCTGGCACTTCTTCCCCGCTTTTCAAACACACTCCATGCGCTATTGCTCTAAACAAACATCTCCCATCCGCTATCACTCCTGATTATGAATTAATTGAATAAAATTTGATTAAAATTGCAATTACTATGCGATTGTTAAATTATAAAAACATAATTGATTAGTGTCACTTACCTGTGACTTTAAAAGGTCTTTCATTTGTCAATTCACAGCTTTTCAAATTCAAATCATCACCACCGTCGATCTTAGTTTTCTCTTCAAAAGCCGATACGGTCTCCGAATTCGAGTCAGTCGACTCAGTCCAGTATTCGATTGGCGCGAGGCAGCTGCAGACGCCGAACAGAAGCCAAGCCGAGTCGGCTCGGTGGAGCCACCGCGCCGGTCTCTCGTCCCACGCCGCATTCCACGACCCCTCACCCGGCTTCCTCCCATCCCTCCGGCGTCGACAACCGCATCCAACGCCTCCTCTATCGGAGGGAAGGATGGCGTGCCATATCGACGCCGCGCCGCCGCTGACGCTCAAGCCACCGCCGCCAAGTCGACACGCGGTGGAATGATGCCTACGGCGGTCGGGAAATTGAACATGAATCGGATAGTGAACGAACCTGTTCTGGTGAGCCGCCGATGAACTGTGAACGAGTAAAGAGATTGAATTCAGGATCCACGGCTTGTGACGTGCGCAAAGAACTCCAAGCATCACCGGATTGGTGAATAAAATTTGATCGTCGCTAACTTGCGCTGCCAGACGAATACGGCTTAGCCTACGCTACGCACTCCACCAGCTCTAGTTTATAAACCTCTCCAATTTTTACAACAGGCACTGTGTTTTCTTCGAATTTTTCCTCCTCTTTTTTTTCCATCCAAGTGTGGGCCTCTCGCCGTATAAGTAAAAATATTCCAAAATGGTTGGATTTTCTATGATATGTCTTAAAATGACCAAAATAGAAAACTTTTTGAACATTTTTTCTTAATCTGATAAGGTTATAAAGGTAATTTGAATGATAATGTGTTGCGTACATCAACGGAATACACGTGCATGAACGGTCACGTGTTCATCTAACGAGTTAAAACTGGGGATTGGAAAAATTGACTGCGGTGAGATGCATAGTAATTTAAGTGAAACAAAATCTATTGATGACGTGTGTGATGACAATGATTTGTTGTGGGATAATCGACGGCTTGGGGGCTGGTATTATTTGTTTTCTTGTGCAGCTTATAAAAAACTTTGATTCTTTTGAGAAAAAAATATATTTATTTATTTGGGGGAAAATAATATTTTACTACTTAATTAAGACTTTTAAATATTGATAGATTATTTTAATCGAAACTTTGTGGTAGGTGAGAGTCAGATTTGTTAAATGCTGACCCGGCTGCTATGGCAATGTAAAGAATATACCCTTTTTGTTTAATTTAGATATAATTAAATGGTTTTTAATTCAAGAAAAAAATTATATTTGATTTTTAAAAAATATGAAATTTAAACGATTTTATTTTGTGGTTACGTGGAGGTAGCACGACTGCTAATTGTTGTAGTTGTGGAGACGTTGAAACTAGAAAAAGCATATTATAAAAACTAAAAATATATGAATCCTTGAGTCCTGACACAAGTTTTACCCATCTACGTGGCAACATATGAATGTCAGTCACGTGATGCTTTGTGCTGTCCGTTTGCTTTGTACTTTTCTCTCTATTTCCGCTCTGGCTCTCTGTCTTTTTAATTATTATATTATTCTTATTTTTTTGTGAATTACTAATGTTTTTTTTTTTGGGTAATTTTATTAAAATAATACAATGAATTATGTGTTCATATTATTTATAAGTATAGTTTAATTTAAATTTTAAATAATATTATTAATAAAAATATTTCAAATTGATATTTAATTATATCATTAATTACTTACAAATGTGAAAGATTAAAAATTAAGAAAGTATTATTGGCTCATTTATTAATGAAATATTAATAGCATAAAATGTAAAACGTTTGAATGTGAAAAATTTAGAATATTTATTTATAATTTAAAAAGCAAATTAATTACCAAGTGATGTATAGTAAGGAATGTGAAAGACCCACTTACATATGTGGACATCCTGGGAGATAATGGAACTGGCGTGCACAATCTAAATTATAAAGATAATTTTTAACTTTTATATGTTATTAATATAGAGCCCGCACTTTGTGCGACTTAAACATGTTTTTAATTATAATTTAATATCATAACAACAACATGATATTATTTTATATATTGATTTTATAAATATTTCGGATCTTATCGATTTGATTTATTTATATTTAATATATATGTCCCGATCGTTTGCCTCTCAATTCTCAAATAATATTTCTTATTCACATTATAGTTTTTCTATCATTTTTATCTATAATTTGAAATCATATCTCTATATATAAATAACTTTTAAAATGTTTAATTTTCTTTTAAATGAATTTCAATGAAATTTAATATAATTTATTCAATTTAAGTTTAAATTTTTTTATCTAACTTGAAATCTTGATCAGTCTATATTCACCTTGCAAGAACTAATGACAAAGTTTGCATCATGAAACACAATAAATAATAAAAAATTAATGAAGAAAACTTATATAAATAATTTAAAGTCCATATTCATTTTGCAATAATTAATAGTTAGAGTTTGCATTGTGAAGCGCAACAGATAATAAAAAAATCATGAAAAAACTTGTAAAAATAATTTAAAGTAAATAACAAATAACAATCAACAATAGATGCGAAATAAAAAAAAAATCACTAGATTTTGTGAACGGCTACTGTTTAGTTAACGACTAATATTTAGTTTTCTTATTTTAATATGAAATTATGTTTTATACCGTAATAGGTATCTTATTTTAATAATTATTATTTTAATTTTATAATTTAATAATAAAAAAATAATTATAAATTTATTTTAATTTTATAATTTACTGATAAATAGTATATTTAGTTTTATATTGTAATAGATTTCTTATTTTAATAAAAAAAAATATGGATTAGGTGTAACATACTTTTTTAATGAAGGATTATAATATGTTTTCTTATTATGATATGTTTCTTTTATAAAAAATTATAATTATAATTTTATAAATTAAAAATATTAAATAAATAAATTAATAGATTTCTTATTTTAATTTTACTATTTAATAATAAAAAACAAATTTGATATATTTTAATCTTTTTTTGTAATAATACATATGAGATTCTATTTTTATATTGTAATAGGTTTCTTATTATAATAAGTTGTTATTTTGATTTTATAAATTACTAAGAAATTAATTATGAAGATTAGGTGTCGCGCATATTTTTTTTTATTTTAATGAGAGATTATGATATATTTTCTTATTGCAATAGGCTTATTATTTTAATAGTTTATCATTTTAATTTTAAGAATAATAAATTATTAATTTAATAATGTAAAATAATTTTAGGGATATTTTAATTTTGTAATTAAATTAAAAATAATAATCGTATAGATTAGATACCACATGATGGGATAATAAAGTTTTAAAATGTTCAAATAATATATATATATATATATATATATATTATAAAATACAATAGTGTGTGTCATTTAGTGGGTGAAAGAGAATGTAACAAATTGTTAGGATTAAGAGATATAATATATCCAAATATTTATGTTTATGTGGCTTAATTGCCAGCTCATATCATTTTATTATAATTTAATGGCAGATACTTAATCCTTTCATTACATAACTTTTATGAAAATGACAATTATAGGTTATCAAACAAATCAAATAATATAATTATATCATTATAAAATCTCTCTGAAAATGACAATCGTAAATCATGTGATTTGTATTTAACTTTTTTAATTTAATTAAGGAAATGTTTCACATATTTTCATTTATTTAAATTAAATAGTGATTATATATAAACATATAAAAATGTAACACTTACTTGTATAATAAAAAGTTAAAATTTTCAAAATAAGCATAATTGTTAATATATTTTAAATCTTACAACAAATTTAATTTAAATGAATAAAAAAAATAACAATTACGTGTACAACAAAAATTACAAATTTTCAAAATGAGCATAGTTGTTGATATATTTTTTAAATTTCTTACAAATTAAAAATGTTTTTTTTTGGTTAAATAGTTCACATTTTTTATTAATTATTTGTTGTAATGTTAATTATCTAATTTGAATATTGGTAAAAAGTCAAACTAAATCAATAAAATTAGAGTGATGTGGGTATTGTTAGAGAGATGTGTAGTAACATGGATAATTCAAGCAAACTAATACAGTCCTAAAATTATTACATATTTAAAAGATTTAGAAAAACCTGTAAAATATTATGTAGATGTAGATACTAGATAATACCAAGCCGAGTTATTTCTATGTCCTTAAGAATTTGTTAGTCCCGCATCGGTGCACAACGAATCTTGTGGCTAATGTTATCTCATGATTCTTGGTGAATTCTTGATTTAGGGGCACTCATTGAATCAATAACACAAACTAATAATAATGGTTGAAACTCTCTTTATAAACTTTAACAATTAATTTTTATTTTTTCCAAAGTGAATACCAAATGAAACCTAAAGGTTCTATTTATAGAGATAGAGGGATGCTATTAAAGAGATACATTTAAGCTTAAAGATGTAATCCTTTAAAGGGTTATATCCCTTCAATTTATGACTTTCCTAAAAATCATATATTATAAACATGTATTTTCATTAAAATATTGTATAAATATTTTTAATATTAGAAAATTTTCCATTTTGTGAAGTGTAAACTATACAAATATAATTGATTTTAGAACCAAAATATACGAATGTCAGTGACAATTACCTCATTTAAAAGGAGAGTAATGTTTAATTTATAGTTAATGGTTTGTAACGTGCGTGATAAGGACACAAGATAAACATAACCCAAAAAATCTCTATATTTTAAGAATATTTTGATTAAAAAAAAAGGTTAATCTGAATTTTTTAAATTAAAATAATTATGCAGATTTGTTTTGAGATTCGAATGCGAGTCATTACTTGGATGACGAGGAAAACTAAAGACATAAATTTTCCATTTCTTTCAAATTTTTTTTTTAAATCTCAAAATAAAATTCATATTCTAAATTTTTTTATTTTTTATTTTTTGGTGGGAAAGATTCTAGAGACACGATATCTCCAATTCATGGCATTTCTCATTCCTGTAGTTATTTGGAGAAAAAATTAAAAACACTTCAAATTGAGCAATTTAAGAATTCCATGTAATGCACGGGTATTTATTCTGTTTATTTATTTATTTATTTTATTTATATTTTTATTTATGAACATTTAAAATTAAATTTTTTTAAAAAATGTATTCACATGTTCCCTTATCCCATATACAAAGTAAGTATTTTTACATTCATTGTTATACATCACTCGGTCATTAATTTTGTTTGTTATTAAGTTTGTTTACTTACAAATAAATGTTATCTTAATTTTTCACATTATCTGCTATTAATGTTTTACTAATTTATATTAATTAATATATAAAATTGAACATTCTCATTTTTAATTAAACTGTTCGTGTCAATTCTCTGATAATGTCCAACTATACAAGTAGACCATTTCATAGTTTTTGCTTATACATCACTTGTTCATTAATTTTTTTTTTTATTAAGTTTTTTAATTTATAAATATTTTTTTTTTAATATTTCACATTCCAACATTTCACATTTCACATTATTAATAAAATTCATGTGAACTTTATGTGTACGGTAAAAACAGATTAAAAAAAAAAAATTTGTGTGGCTTGACCCGGACTTTATGTGTGATGTAAAGTGTATTTGCGTCTATATATATGGGCAAAAAATACTATTAAATTGATAAATCTAAAAACAACAACATCATTTTAATAAAAATACATATTATAATTTTATAAAAAACTTTACTATAATAAGAGAACATATTATACTATCATATTAAAATAATAAATACTATTAAATTATAAATTTAATTTAATAAATCTAAAAATAATATTCTTATTATAACTATAAATCATATAACATTATCTTATATATATATACACACACATATACATAATATGACTTACTATATATTCAAATATTTTCTCTCATATGAAATAAATTTGCATGCTTAGCAATTATTATAATATTTATTTAAAAAATAATTGAATAATTATATTTATAGTTAATCCTTCTTAATTTAAATAATTTTTATTTTTTAAATAAAAATAAAGTTTTTGCTTAGTCTAGCAATTTTAAATCCTTCCTAATTTAAATAATTTTTCGTTTTTTTTAAATAAAGGTTTTGTCATTTATTTTGATTATTTAAAATCTTAAAAGGTAAATTTGTCAAATTTAGCGAAAACTTTATAAAGAAGGATGTTTTTAGGTATTTTCCAAATTATAAGGAAGTGATGGGATATTAAGACAAAATATAGGATTGTGATGAGTATTTGTCTTTTTAATATCACGTCGATTGGTTGTGTTTGGTGATCACATTCAACTATATTCAATTGTATAGAACTAGTACATGACCCACATTTTGTGCGGATTGAACATATATTTTAGGTATTGATTTTGTAAATGCTTATGATCTTATCGGTTTTATAATATAAATAAGACAATTGATTTACTTATGTAGACGCTGGTTTTCGCCCGAGGTCAACAATCGAGATTTCGTAGAGAGGGCACATGTGATCCTGCAAAACAAGAGGTATAGTGAGCGTGGAATGTCTACCCACCGGTATGGTGGATGCCGTAGACACTATGATGCCCAAGTCAATAACGGAAATGAGCTATTGAAGTAATCAGAAGAGGAACAAGGTCAAAAATTACTGAAATCCCTATGGATTGCCGTGAGGGCGGTAGGTTGGTTGTTCTAAGAACTCTGGAGAGAATAAGGCTAAGATGAGAGTGGTGATGCCTCTCCCCATTATTGTTCTGAATTATGGCTCATTTTATAGGCTAACAAAGGTAGGTCTCATTAATATATTAAATGACAGGCGTTTTGGATGCTGTAACGGTTTAATCACATAAATCGTGGAGAATACGTTTCTTTTCAGTTGGTTAGGCAGCTGGCAGATCAAGATGTTGGCCTCTATTATGTGTAAGGGCCTGATAAGGTAATTGGGCCCTTGGCCCAAGTCTTGTTCATATATTATTTGGTGGAGGGTTTTTGGGCTGTATCTGACATTGGGCATGAGGTGAAATATCAGAAATGTTCTTAGCCCAAATTTGGCCCGTACAACTTACACGTAATATTTATATTTCATTCGTTTATCTATTAATTCTTAAATAATATTTATAATTCATTGTGCATGAGATAATAATTATAATATGTATCCCGAAGCACAATAAATAATAATAGTTATAATATGTATCCTAAAGCATAATAAATAATAACAAATTAATGAAATAAAAAAATTATAAAAAATTATAAAATAAATTAATAAATAATAATGGACTCAAAATCCAAAAAATTGGCTGCGTTTTGTGGGCAGCTACTATTTAGATATATATTTTTTTTATTTTAATAGGAGATTATATTTTCATATTGTAATAGATTTTTTATTTTATAATTTTATAATTTTATAATAAAAACATTAATTGTAGAGATTGAGTGTTGCATATATATATATATATATATATATATATTATTTTAATAGAAGATTATATATTCTTTATCAGGTTATATGTGATATTATTAAAAAAATAATCGGATAGTATAATATATTTTATTGTTATAATAATGTTCTTATTTAATAGATTTATTAATTTAATTTATTATTTTGATATTATTTTTTAAGTGTAATATGATAGTATAATATATTTTATTATTATAATACGGTTCTTATAAAATTATAATATGTATTTGTATTGTAATATATTTTTTATTGAATACAAATTTAATTATAAAGATATTTTAATTTTATAATTTAATAATAAAAAATTAATTGTAGAGATTATAATATGTTTTCCTATCATAATAGGTTTCTTTATTTTATTTTTATAATTTAATAATGATAAATTAAAATATTAATGAATTAATTAAATTAATAGGTTTCTTACTCTACTAGTATATAATATTTTTATATTATAATAGGTTTCTCATGTTAATAATTTATTATTTAATAATAAAAAATTAATTGTGGAGATTATGTTAATTGTAGATAAGTTAATAGTGTTTTTTAATTTTAATAGGACAATATAATATGTTTTATTGTTATAATATAATTCTTATAAAATTATAATATGCATTTTTATTTAATAATTTTATTAATTTAATTTTATAATTTTAATATGAAGCCGCCAAGTGGCGCGATAAAAATACTTAAAAATATTATATATATGAAATTGACTACCATTTAATAAGAACATGAATGAAATTCCTCTTATATTTGGTTAAAATAGGCGAAATTATTATCTTCGCTTAATTTTAAAACATCAATAAAATTTTGTATAATTTCACTAAGGATAGTTTCTATATTTTTCCTTAATGTAATATACTAACGAGTAGAGCATTTTATTTAATGTACAAGGAGAATTACTATTTTTATGCCGATATGTGCCTTGAAGTCAAATTTGATATTATCATAATTATCATTTCTCAACCATATAAAGTTATGAAATACTAAAAGGTAGAGTGGGCAAAAACGATTGGGCTTAAGAAAAAGCCCAGGTCAGCCCATTTCTGAATTTTTAATTAAAATCATATTTTTTTTTTTAAAATATCACTTAATTACTTCAACCAACTTAATTAATTAGCTTTTAGAAATCTTAGAAGTTATTGAAATATATTTTCCAGTAGCTTGAATTTTAATTTTTGAATTTGCAAAACTTGTTATTTTTTTTTAAATAAAAATAAAAATCAAGTACGAGGATTTGAACCCCCAACTTCGAAAGTGAGACAAGGAAAAGGCCACGACCAAAATTTGTTTACGAAATTTATATATTATTTTTAATGCTGAAAATAATCAAACAATAATTAATTTTCTTGTAAGAATTCAAGCCCTATTGATACAAACGCGAGCCATGCGTATGTTTAATTGAAAATTGGTTCAATTTATTCAATTTTAGCATCTTTTTTTTTTTTTTTAAAATACAGTATGTCATTAATTTCTGAAAGAAACCAAAAATGTTGGGGTTACTTATTAATACTGTGACAGTTTTTACAGAACATTTACTTAATTTAAAGATCTTACTTTTACTATCAAAATATTTAAATAAATAAGTTTACATATATACAAGATGTTATTTTGTTTATCCTTTGATCATATTTGATATAATTGTAAAGTTATTCAATTGTATATTAAGAGTAATAATACACTCACACACACTTTTACTTAAAGTTTTACAAACTATCTCACTGTAGCTGTAGCTACAGTGATTTAATGTATATCACTGTAGCTACAGTGAGATAGTTTGTAAAACTTGAAGTAAAAATGTGTGTGGATATATTATTTTTGGTCTATTAATATACGAGAAGTACACATATATAAACAATTAGAGATATACTAAGTAATTATAAATTAAATCAGAGACATAAGGAATATTCTACCTATACATTACAAAAAAAGATGTTAAATACGCTGTAAATGATGAAGCTATTTATACTCTATATAATACTTTAAAAACTCTTTTACTTTGCATACTCACCCACTGCATTTAAATGATTTATGCTTACTGTTACGTTTTATTCGAGACAAACCCACAAATCTCCAATTGTTAGCTAATAATTCGAGTGGAAGCTAACCAAACACTCCAAAGCTTTGAGAGAGTTATTTTTGTTGAAAATGATTGTTATTTGATAATGACTTCTTAGTACAACTTTTATAAACAAGTGATGGCTTTACAAGAGTAACTAATCACTAACTAACTTTACTTAATATTTCCTAATTAGTTGTAATTAGCTAACTAACTCTTGATGTGTAACACTTACTCACCGACTAAATTTAAAATGTCATAAATAGCCCTCATTTAAACCATAAATTAATTATCTCTATTACTAAATACACTCATAAAAATATTTAACACACTCAAAAAATAATTTAGAATGCTCATTTTCTATTAATCTTTATTTGGTTAAAAAATTAACAACAAGATAATATATTTATCCCGAAAAATAAGAATCAAGCCTTTAAATTTAAACATAGCATCCTATCAAAAAGGAAAAAACAAGAAAAACCCTATTAAAATAAAAATCTAAAAAAAAAGGAGCACCTGCTAAGAGACATTTATGTCATGAAGATACTAAACCCATGAGAGCATCTCAATCGTGAAAACAAAAATAAAAAAGAAAGAAAAAACATCTTAAATTTCAATAAATCAATATAAACTTGCTTGGTATCACCATAAAATTTGAATAAAAGAGATCAATTATAGTTGATTGAGTGTTCAAAATAATGTAATCATATTTAATTTATATTATGGATATTTTAATAATAAATAACTTTATTAAAATATGTGTTCAAAATAATTATTAAAATCCATATAACCGGGACATTAATATCTGAAGATATTAAACCTAAACGGTATGGTATGGAGGACCACAGAAGATAATATCCTCCTCAAATTATCTGAACCGGGACATTAATAATATAATAAAAATATCAAAATTCAAAAACAGTAACAGTGAGTTGATCAGTGGACAACACGTCAGCCAACCACAACTCAACGGAGTCTCCGAGTCCATGACATTTTGAAAGCAACATCCATCAACCAAATTCTTCCTCTCTAAATTATCAATGCGCCCACTACAGAATGATACTTTTGCCTTCTTAAGTTTTAGCAGCACAAATCATTCTCATTTATGAATCACTTGAAAAAATAATATTATTAAGTAATTTGTATGAGCCAATATGATGTGATGGCCAGTTATCGATTTTGTTTGTGAGGTTGAGTTTTTGATGGAGGAAGAGGGATTTGGGTTAGGGAATGGTGGAACGGTGCCGTGTAAGAGCTGGGCACAGCAAACTGAAGAGAGTTATCAGCTGCAACTGGCAATGGCTCTTAGACTTTCTTCTCAGGCTTCTTTTGCTGATGATTCCCATTTTTTGGCTTTTAGTTCTTGTGGACGAGATACTGATTCTGCTCAGACTGTGTCTCATCGATTCTGGGTATTTTTGTTTCTCCTTTTTCCTTATTGAGCTTGCTTGCTTTTTTTTTTTTTTTTTGGGTTGTATCTTTGTTGGCCATTTGGGCTGCTGAGAAAATGAGGGATTTTCATTGGATTGGACTCAGAAATTGAATTAAATTGGTGGGAATTGTTCAAAATTTGTCCTTTTGAGATTATGTTAGTGGAGATGCTTCATCAGATTTTGTGGTTCATTGGTGTTGACATATTGAATTCATCGCACGCATAATTTTGAAGTTAAAGGTTTCTGAATGGGCAAAAAACTGAGAATTGAAACGACTTGTGTAGTTGTGTTTTAAGTTCTTCTGGATAAGGTTACAGTTGAAAGTTGGATTTGATAAGCAGGTTAAAATTTAGGTTTACAAAATGTTCCTTTTTTGGATTTCGGAAACTACTCGGTTAATTGTCATTCCAATGGTTTATGTTTATCTATGATTTTGAAATATTTACTTCTAGACTCCAACTTAACGGAACAAATTGAGGCCTTTTCTTTTCAAAAATATATTTTTGTAGGGAAATGTGGTGTGAAGGTAAATATATGATCCATAAGGTTGTTTAACTGTGCAATATAAATTATTTTTCTCCATTGAAATTCCCAGTACAATATCTGCATTGGCTTGCTGTTTAAATCACAATGGTCTGGTACAGCATTATATACATGATACACCCTTCTATGGTAAAACTCACAACCATGAGAGTCAGAAAACCCCAATCTTCGTATACAGTACTAATTAATTTTCTGTTTACTGTTGCATTGAATGCGACGGGTATACTGTTTATATGTCTCTAATTTTCACTTGTACCAGGTGAATGGTTGTCTGTCTTATTTTGACAGAATACTGGATGGGTTTTACCTGATCCACGGGATGGATCCATATTCATGGACAATCGGTACTGATCAACGAGAAGCTGGTCTGATCCCATCTTATGAATCATTGAAGGCCGTTAATCCTTGTAATAATACGTCAATTAAAGTCATTTTGATCGATATATCTAGGGATCCTAATTTGAAGGAACTACACAATAGGGTACTCCCTCTTTTGTCTAATAGGCTTACTGCTGAAGAAGTTGTTCATCAACTTGCAATTCTTGTTTGCAACTACATGGGGTGAGTCTTCCATGTTTTGATTGTTACCTTAACTTCTTGAATTCTTCATCTACTATTCTTCTAAACAAGGTCCCATTCGTCACAAGGGGTGCAGCCTCTACTGAAGAAGAAGAATTTGATAAACGATGGAGGGAGTGTGCTGTCCTCTTGAAAGATCGCCTCAGCTCTATAGTATTTCCAATTGGAAGCTTGTCTGTTGGCCTGTGCGTCCATCGTGCGCTACTGTTTAAAGTAAACATATCAACTTGGTTCTATTTTGATGTTTTCTGCTACTTGTCCATGTTGCCTATAATAAGCATTTACTGCGACATTGTTCTTAGAGGAATTATCCATTCCTCTTCCTTAGTTATTCTTTTGGTCCTTCTGGTGCTTCAAGTGGTGTTACTTCTTTTAAGTCAGTGTATTGATATTTGAGTATGTTTCATTTCTTGAACAATAGAGATCTCTGTGAAAAGATTCAAAGGATCAAGATTACTGATGATTGTGAGATTTTCAGGTGTTGGCTGACTTCATTAACTTACCTTGCCGAATTGCAAAGGGATGCAAATATTGTGCGAGGGATGATGCTTCCTCCTGCCTTGTGCAAATTGGTTCTGACAGGTATATCACATTGACTGTTCATTGGATACTTTGAACTATTAGAAGCTTGCAGGGAACTGATAAGAAAATGGAGAATCTCCAATGAAATAATAAGGAATCTACGAGTGATAGGAATATAACTAGGACGGCATCAATATGAGACTAAGTTATAAAGGATTGGATGAAATAACTGTTATGAACGAATGAAAGATTGGGCATGTAATGTTTTAAATTGTGTAAAATCCCTTGAAGATGAGAAGCCTTTTTCTTTCTTATCCTTTTATTTTCTTTTCAGGAAGGTTTACAACATCTTCAAGTGGGTTGGAAAAGTCATAGCTTACATAAGTCCAAAATTTATAAAGGTTACAAACCATAAGCAGTTAATAGAGAATTCCACAATATAGAGTTAGAGAGGTTGGAAAAGATGAGAACATGAATGCATTTGGTTTTATTAAGTTTCTTTTCAACCCTAATACTGGAGGGTAGCTGGTTTGATGTCATATCTTCACAATCAGTGTTCTAAAATGCGCTAGGCGCTAGTCGGGCGGCGACCCAGCGTCTAGCTCCTAGGGCGCCTAGGCGGGGCCTAGGCAATTAGTCGGCAAACAGTTAAAACCTAATATTTTCCAACATCATAATTCATAAATAATCCAAATCATATAAATTCAATCAAAATGTAATAAAACATAAAATCATTAATCAAACTCAATCAACCATATAATGAATTAATGATATAAACATCATTTAACTAAGTTCATGTTCATCATCCTTTAACAAAGTTAAATATAACTAAATATCTAATTATTCTTTATCTACTTCAAACTCATCAATTGATTTTTAAGCCTTTAATAAATCATTATTGGTGATTAAAGTATTAATTGATTTTTAAGCCTTTAATCAATCATTATTGGTGATTAAAGTATTAATTGATTTTTAAGCCTTTAATAAATCATTATTGGTGATTAAAGTATTAATTGATTTTTAAGCCTTTAATAAATCAAATAACCAATTAAATTAAGTAAGAATGGAATAAAAAAATAAAATAAAAATTTTACCTGTGGCGACTGGCGCCGTGATGAAGACTGAAGAGAGGAGAAGAGAAGAAACCAGAGAAATCGCAAATAAGGAGAGAGAAAGGGTTAGGCGAGACAATAAGTTTTTTTTTTTTTTTTTTTTTTTTTTGTTTTTTTTTTTATATATTATAACAGCCCCCCAAAACAACGTCGTTTTGGAGCCTTCTCTGCAAAAAAAAGCAGCGCCGATTGTAGACACTGGTTTTCACCCGAGGTCCACAATTGAGATTTCGTCGAGATGGGCACTAGCGATCCTGCAAAACAGAGGCAGAGTGAGCGGGAGTTCTACCCACCGGTGTGGTGGGTGCCGGGGGCACTCCGACGCTCAAGTCAGGAAGGCAGATGAGCTATAAACAGCATATGATGGAGATCAAAAACAGATATTACCTTGATTCCCGTCTGATGCCGTGAGGGCCGCATGTCGATGATTATAAGAATTATGGAGTGAATGTTCTAGGGCTATGAGTAGGAGAGCTCGAAGTTTTCCCCCCCTTCCACTTGGAGTCTTGTTCCTTCCCTCTCTCCATGGTATAGTCATGTGTGCCTTTATTCATTGTTTTTTGATTATTTGCCCGTTAGAACATGGTAACAGTCAACTTAATGAAGTGACATTACTGCTTGCAGGTTGGAACGGATGGATTGTGGGTGGTATTAATGAGCCTGGGCGTTACGTGGCTCCTCATTGGGCTTGGGCTTATGAATCTCTAGGCCACTATTCACTTTAATCATTGGGCTTCCTTCTGAGGTAGAAACTTGGGCCTGGAGTAAAAGGACAAAATTGCCCTTGGCCCAAATTTGGCCCGTACAGTTTGTCCCCTACTCTCTAAGTCAAGGAGTCATTGGCTTGGAGAATACTTGACGCTTGTGTCGCTTGGGACGAGGCCTTGGCATGTAGGTGTACTCGAGCGTTGATGCTACCTACTGATTGGACCAAACGAATGTGTAGTTATGAATTCGACTCTACAAGAGCCACTGAGGAAGTACCCAGTCGGCTGAACTAGATGATGGTCGGGATAATGAACTTGACTCTACCAGAGCCATTGGGGAAGTACCCAGTCAACTGAACCAGATGAGGGTCAGGATATATGTCATACGACATGTGTAATATATGTCTACAACTTGGCTCGATACGAGTCCATGGGGGATGTCCCCTGTCGACTGAACCAGATGGAGGTTCAGGGTATAAGTCATACGACATGTGTTAATCCATGTCTACAACTTGACTCGACATGAGTCCATGGGGGATGTCCCCGGTTGACTGAACCAGATGGAGGTTCAGGGTATAAGTCATACGACATGTGTTAATCCATGTCTACAACTTGACTCGACATGAGTCCATGGGGGATGTCCCCGGTCGACCGAACCAGATGGAGGTTCAGGGTATAAGTCATACGACATGTGTTAATCCATGTGATGTGATCCTACCAGCATGGATCGTTTTCGTTTGTTTAGGCTTATTTATTATATATTTTTATATATGGAACCAACATGAATGTCCGTTTTTATTTATTATTTGGGTTAGTTTATTTTATTTAATTATGGGTTCAAAATGGGCTAGAAATTAGGAGTTATGGGTTTTTAGTTGGTAATGGGTAGTTTAGGGCTATATTAGTCTTTTTAGCTCTCTTAGGGTTTGAGTATGTTACTATTTAAACTCAAAAACACCTCTTAATGAAGGACCCTATTATTTGTGCGTGAATAGTGAATTTCTTGAGATTAAGAAAATTTTATCATCGTTTAGTGATTGAACAAAGACTTATCAAAGGGTTGGCATCCTTTGTGGCGTCCTATTTGCTGGCAAAATTCATCTGAGGCTATCTCCAAGGGTTTTCAAGGACAGGTTCTTTGGGGGTCTACGGGATCTTGGATCGGGTTTCGTCTATTTGGTATCCTGTTTCGTATCAATTGGTATCAGAGCCAGATTTCAGGTCTGACTTTTATTTATTTTCATTTATTTTTTTTTTCCTGTTAATTCGGTCTTTGAAGTCTTGTTTTTGCTGTCATATTCATTGAGTCATTGATAGCCTTCTACTGCTGTCAATAAAAAAAAAAAAAAAAACTATTTCTTACTTTTATATTTGTCTGTCAGTTAAAAAAAAAATCCCTTTGTTCTGCCTTGTGTCGTGTTCGTGTGTCTTCACCAAAAAGAGTAGGGTTATTGTCTAGCAAAAGAAAAAAAAAAGGAGAAAGTTCACGCCTGTGAACAAAAAAAAAAAAAAAAAAAAAAAGTTAAGTAAGTTCACGCCTGTGAGGCTGTGAACCCAAAAAAAAAAGTTTTTTGGAATTGCGTTTGTCAGTCAAAAAAAAAATTCATTCATTGGCTAGTGCAGATCAGTAGGCAGTAGGGTTTGTTTGCTTTTTGACCTTTTTGCATGAGAACTTTGTTAATAGGTTGTTGCTGTTGTTAAAAAAAAAATCAGATCTGGTCAGTAAAGTTTGATCAATTATCTTGTGTGTTAAGTTGTGCTAGGGATTGCCTTAGTGTTCCTTAATCGAAAAGAAAATTTTGGTTGAATTTGTCACTGAATTTTGAATCTGATTTTTTGTGTTTTGTTTTGAGACTCATGTGGTTTTTTTAGTCTTATTTTTAGTCTTGTCTTTATCTTTGTCATTTTTTTAGTCTTTTCTTCCTTCTTGAGTTTATTTTTGTGAAGATGTCAAGTGCGTTGGTTGATATTATGGGGCAACCAAGAGATAATATCTTTCGTACTAGAGTATTTGTGAAAGATGAGGTGTGCAGTGTGATTATTGATGGGGAACATTGGGCTAATTTAGTTAGTATCAGTCTCGTGGAGAAATTGAGGTTGTCATTGCGAAACCATCCTAAGCCTTATATGTTACGAGGTTTGCCTAATTGTGATGAGGTTAAGGTGGAGTATCAAGTCATGGTTGCCTTTACTACTATGAGGTTTCATGATGAAGTATTATGTGATGTGGTGCCTATGCTTGATTGTCATGTATTGTTGGGTGGGTCATGGAAGTATGATAGGCAAGTGTGGCATCATGTTGAGAGGAGTAGGTACATTTATGTCACGGAGCGGAGGTCAGTGATTCTTTCTCTTTTAACACCACAACAAGCGTACAAAGATCAATTAATAATGAAGAGGAGAAGTGAGGTTGAAAAGAGGAAAAAAGAAAGAGATGTCGAGTGCTTAGCACATAAACTTGCTAGTGATATTGTGAATATAAAAGAAGAAAATATGTGCATGATAGTGAGTGAGCAAGCAGTGAAGAGTGAGTGTGATGCTGAAGTTATTTCTATTACTGAAGTGGATGACTTAGTTGTTACTGGTGATGATAAATTTGACGCTCAATGCATGGCTAAATGTATTGATGAAACTACATGTCTAGTTGAATGTGTTGAGAGTTTTGAACATGCAAATGTGAGTAGTGAGTCGGGAAACACGTGGGTAAATACGTGTGAGGGTTTTGTGAGTGTTAAGCATGTAGAATTTGTTGTGAATGAGATTGAGAGTGTGAACTTAATTAGGAATCTCATTGGGAAGGAGAGTGCAATAAAATTAGATTTTGCGGAAGAGTATGGGCAAGAGGGAACAATACACAAGCATTATTGTACTAACATTGAAACTTTTCTTCCATGTGATTTTTCCTTGTTCCAGAATAATCGTCCAATTGATTTTATCATTACTATCTATGATCCGGGCACGGATTCGAGGACGAATCCTTTTCAAGAGAGGGAGAATGATGTGATCCTACCAGCATGGATCGTTTTCGTTTGTTTAGGCTTATTTATTATATATTTTTATATATGGAACCAACATGAATGTCCGTTTTTATTTATTATTTGGGTTAGTTTATTTTATTTAATTATGGGTTCAAAATGGGCTAGAAATTATGAGTTATGGGTTTTTAGTTGGTAATGGGTAGTTTAGGGCTATATTAGTCTTTTTAGCTCTCTTAGGGTTTGAGTATGTTACTATTTAAACTCAAAAACACCTCTTAATGAAGGACCCTATTATTTGTGCGTGAATAGTGAATTTCTTGAGATTAAGAAAATTTTATCATCGTTCAGTGATTGAACAAAGACTTATCAAAGGGTTGGCATCCTTTGTGGCGTCCTATTTGCTGGCAAAATTCATCTGAGGCTATCTCCAAGGGTTTTCAAGGACAGGTTCTTTGGGGGTGTACGGGATCTTGGATCGGGTTTCGTCTATTTGGTATCCTGTTTCGTATCACCATGTCTACAACTTGACTCGACATGAGTCCATGGGGGATGTCCCCGGTCGACTGAACCAGATGAAGGTTCAGGGTATAAGTCATACAACATGTGTTAATCCATGTCTACAACTTGACTCGACATGAGTCCATGGGGGATGTCCCCGGTCGACTGAACCAGAAGAAGGTTCAGATCTTCAGTTGTGTGATATTGTCTGCGAGTTTCAAAACCATATATATGGTAAGTAAATTGAAAGAAAATATTTATACCTGCCATCTGAAGAGCGTGTTGTCTTGGTAATATTATTCCCCGTAGACTTTTCCTTTCAGATTGTCCCCAGTCTACTGGTCTCCATTTCACTAGACCTGATGAAGCTCCAGAATTATCTTAATTCTACAATGGCTGAATGGATCTAACGTAGGTTTAATGGAGTTTTCTTCCATCTATTTTTGATGAGGGTACATGAGAATCCACACTCTATATTCTATAAAACTTGATAGAGGTCGACTGAACCTGATGATATTTTGAAACCACGACCCATATGCCTATATAATTAGTCAAGCAAGCAAATCCCATGTAGTGAGCAATTAATCTTTTAAAATTCTCAAAAAGAGGACCATGCATGCATGCACGTGAATAGTAAGGCCCCGTCCATTCAGAAGACATTATCGATTGCAGTTGAAGATGATGGGTGGTCTTCTTCTTCTGGCTTCATTTCTGACTCACCAGGTTGTAGCTCCAAGCTCGTAGATAGGATGCTAGCAACAGTTACACATTTAATCCATGCATCATGAGAATCCTCCACTGTTTGGTTAGAGTTCCCAAACACAACGCACCGCTTAGGCATTAACTTTAAAAGTTGAGATCGTAAGGCTTGGCGAATCATTTCCACTATTGAAGCTATTCCTTTCAGTTATGATAGGTCTATCGACCAACACCAAACTATCTTTATGGCCTGCAAAATCTCCACCCCGTCGATTTTTTTTTTTTTTTTTTGAAAGTTGGAGGAGGAGATTTTCCTTCTTATTCAGCAAGGATCAACCACACATGCTTCTCTAGATCAGGATTGCCCAAGATTTCCATTGGTTACTCACGTTACTGGAGGCATGCTCATCGGCTGGAAACATGCACGATGGCTGGGACATACATTAATTTATTTATTTATTTTAAAAAACCAGACAGGACATTCCTGGCACTCTATCTTGTTGAATGGAAGAGATCTTCAAATGAAACACTTTGAGAGAGAATGGCCCTTGTTGTGAAATCCCCTAGAATCCTCGAGTGTTGCTTGCGTTTTAGATGAGTATCAGCTTCTTTGCTTTCTTCAATAGTCATACCATTGTTTTATGCCCTTCTTATCTTGGAGGAGGTATTATAAGCTCCATCAACGTCACCCTGTTCTTTTTCCCTTCAACTTCGTCATCTGTTACCTCGACAAAAGGCTCTACCATGCTTCCTGGGATTTTCTTCTCTTTTGTTTTCATCAGAGTAGAATCCTTCAATTATTGACAGCGCCATTCTTTCAACAAACTGCTATTGCTGAGCCGCAGGAGACGACACTGGCAGTTGTGATCAGATTATCTTTCAAATCTCAATCCTCCCACACTACACTTGTTCCACTTCTTTCATTTGTAAACTCATCTATTTCCAAATGCATGCAAGTGCTAGAATATATGAAGGGAGCATTGGCTCCAAAAAGAAATTGCCTTACCGATGGCCAACTTGTCCCACTCAGCAGATTCCTTAATCACATGATCATCTAATGTAACTGCTAGGTCTCCAAGAGCCTCGATTACTGTCTTCGACATCACATCATCCATGTCTTTCTCCACGTATGAACTATCTAGGAACTGAATAATGTGAGGTGCATAGGGCATCAACAACTAGGTTTTCAAAGAGCCTTTAAAACCTTGAAAGAATCCAGAGTATGCCTCCAATATTCCATTTCTTAATGAATTGATAAACTATGTCGTGTCATCATCAACACCAGTCGCGTAGACTGATAAGATTTATGCAATTGATCACTGGACAGTGTTTGATCCATATGGCCAGCCATGGAGGCTCCTTCAAAAAGCATTTGCAGGATCAACTCTTTCGACAGATTTATAATGCTTTGAATCCACCAACTCTGTGAAGAATTCGGTCTTGTGTCTGTCTGAAAGGAGAGTTTTAGTTTTAATAGAAACTAGGTGATGGCACGACAAAAAGTGTGTTCATGCACGCATGCAAGTAGTGGACTGTCGGGTGGGCTTTGTTTAGTTGTAGTTGTCAACGGGTGTGCTTCAGTGTTTGCTCCATATGGCCCCGGAAATACTGGTTGACGTTGCGCAGGCTGATGATGGGCTTATAATTCGTTCAACACAACTTTGTCCTGATTTGGGCCATGAATTTGGTTGGGCTAAATCATGAGTGTTACGAATGTTGAATTTTTAGACATGTTCAATTATCCTTGGACTCTACCGCCGCCTATGACCAGACTTGCATGTGTCGTCTGGGTAGATCCATCAGGGTCATTCATCTAGTGAATAATCTTGGCGCCCTCTCTGTCCAAGAAAATCACAAAGCAAGGGTAGCATGGTTCCAAGTGTTATAGATTAGATTCAGTCAACCAGGTGTCGATAAATCTTAGGATTGTGCCACGTAGACTGAGAAGTCCTCGTTATTAAGCTGAAACGTTAACTAGGGACCTCATCCAGTCGACATCAAACATTATAAAAGGTCCAAACATTGAGGCATTACTTCAGTGATCTATATGCGAGTTGTCGAGTCAGCTGGGGTCTGATCTCGTTGGATATTATCGGTCTTTATCAGATAGAATGATCATGTGATAAAATAGAGGTGAACTGATAGAAGACCACGATGTAGTCCAGTCGTCTGAGAATGAACACGAGCCTGGTAGTGTTTTCATGCAAGATAAAGGTCCAAATGGGGAATTCACTTCCAATCCATTTGATCTGATAAAGGTCTACGAGAATCTTCACTCTATAAGACCTTTCTAAAAGTCTGGACCTAATGAGGGTTCATTAGTATGGTCGACTAGACCCGATGAAGGACCAACATGGTCCTCACTCCCCATTCTAAAGACCTGATAGAAGTCGACCGGACCTTATTAAGACCTATGAAATTCTTCATTATACTAGATATATGATGGAGGATTCCCTACGTAGTCTGGAGCTAATGATAATCATATATTTCATATAGAGAATATGTAACGATCATTTCATGTCAACTAGAAAATATGACAAACCTTTCATGTTTTCTGGAAGAGATGACAATCCTTCCATGACTTAAAGAGGAGACGACAGTCCTTCAATGTAGTCTGGAGGAGATGATAATCTTTATACTTGCTTTAGAATTGATAGCAACTTATCCATGTCGTATGGAGGATATGGCCATCCTTTCACGTCACTAGGAGCTGATGATTTATAGGGAACGAATATCTGATGACATCTCGGCTCGACTTTTCTTTACTTGTAGTCTGACACCAGGCAGATTGGAAAGAATTGCTCATTAGAACTCCGATATTTCCTTTCGCATGGAAGAGGTGACTTAACGTGATCGGTCGATCGGAGAAATATGATAGCTCTTTTGGTGATTAAGTTGATGGTCGTCTGATGGTTGATTTTCACTAGTTGAATGCTCTCATAAGAGACCGGATCAAATGATAGGATTATTGGGGCGAACCATAGCCTTGGGCCATTAGAGGGTTGAAAAAATGTGTTCCAATGTTTGTGATTATATTTTTGGAGGATGGAAAATTTGGTGATCATAAGACCTGGGGGCTGCTCGTTGCGTGACGTCATAAAAGCATGGTGTTTGAAAGGATTGTAGATATAGAGATCTTTGCATGCTATGAATCGCTAGGGCCCCACGGTGGGCGCCAAATTGTAGACACTGGTTTTCACCCGAGGTCCACAATTGAGATTTCGTCGAGAGGGGCACTAGCGATCCTACAAAACAGAGGCAGAGTGAGCGGGAGTTCTACCCACCGGTGTGGTGGGTGCCGGGGGCACTCCGACGCTCAAGTCAGTAAGGCAGATGAGCTATAAACAGCATATGATGGAGATCAAAAACATATATTACCTTGATTCCCGTCTGATGCCGTGAGGGCCGCATGTCGATGATTATAAGAATTATGGAGTGAATGTTCTAGGGCTATGAGTAGGAGAGCTCGAAGTTTTCCCCCCCTTCCTCTTGGAGTCTTGTTCCTTCCATCTCTCCATGGTATAGTCATGTGTGCCTTTATTCATTGTCTTTTGATTATTTGCCCGTTAGAACATGGTAACAGTCAACTTAATGAAGTGACATTACTGCTTGCAGGTTGGAACGGATGGATTGTGGGTGGTATTAATGAGCCTGGGCGTTACGTGGCTCCTCCTTGGGCTTGGGCTTATGAATCTCTAGGCCACTATTCACTTTAATCATTGGGCTTCCTTCTGAGGTAGAAACTTGGGCCTGGAGTAAAAGGACAAAATTGCCCTTGGCCCAAATTTGGCCCGTACACCGATACGCAACCGATTAGTGGCCGTGTATCGGCGCTTAGTCGGCCGAGTGGCGGCGAAATCGGCGCTTAGGCGCCGATTTAATGCCGACCGCGCGACTATCACCATCGATTTGGTGGTAGTCGCCGCGTGATTACGGGCCGCCTAGGCGGCGCGTTTTAGAACAATGTTCACAATTGAAAGTAGTTATTTGAAGGGTATATGTCTAGTAATTTGTTGTAGTTATAATTAGTTGTAACCAAGACTTTTTCTCTTTGCAATAGTAGATTAATGTGTATTATTTCCAGGGAGTATTTGGTTGATTTGCTTGGGGATCCTGGTGTTTTAAGCAAGCCTGATTCCTCTCTCAATCGTACAGCTTCAGTCTTTGTTTCTTCACCGTTATATCATCCAAGGTTTAAAGCTATAGAGACTCCTGAGAACTTCAGGGCATTGGCTAAATTGTATTTCATTGACAACTACCTACCTAAATTCGATCTGGATGATGATTCCTCAGGTGATTCCCTGTTCTGCATGCATTTAGCATTATACCGTGTCGTGTTTTTTTGTTTTTAAATTTGTCTGTCATAATGATTGAAATTCAGAGATTCTTACCATGAAATATTACTCATACTTCATATATCTATTGCAATTTTTTCCTTGTTATTCGTAATTGCTTGGACTGAAGAGTGTTTTTTATGCCTGGTGTGTAAATTATCTTGCATGCGTATGTGACATGTTTGACAGGACAAAGGAAATGCTGGGGGTGGGCGTATGCTTGTATATAGGCTTCAATTACATAAGATAAATGACATGCTCATCACGCCAATTATATTAATATAATGGATTCCTGACCAAACAGACTCTTTGATGGTTTATTTGGTTGCTGTCATAACTTTAGGATTTTTTCGTATGAGGTGATTGCTTACTGGACTTGAACCACCGACACTTGCACTTGGCAGTCCAAAATTTTATACACAAACAGTGACTTGAATACATGACATATGTCAAGTGATTTTTTTATTGATCTTTCTGAAGATTTTGTTTCTTGTCAATAACAGATACTGCTATTGATCTAGACGATAAAACTCATCCACAAGCTGCTAAACTATTTACCATGAATTTGTTTGATAAGAACAACCTTTTATCCACTTCAAGCAATAACTGTGAATCTTCTGAGTCAGCTCTGTTCCAAAGAGCTTCATGGAATGTTACCGCTGATAGAGATTTGCAGATGCTGAACCCATCTTATCGATCTTCTCATTTCATTGACTGGTCACACTCGATCAAGGGTCCTCTTCTACGAAGTCCTGTCCTGCCATTTCGACATAGAAAAAGTCATGAATCTTCGGCTTTCTCTAGGCTAAAGGCTCATGTGCCAAATACTCATTTGTTCGAGGAGGAAAATATGCCAGTAAGGAGCAAATCAAGTAGAGAACTTTACCTTGAAGATGAAGGATTAGACATCCGGTGGAGTGAACTTGTTATAAAGAAGAAAATTGGGGAAGGTATGTCTTACTGTCCAATGGACTTAGAACTGCATGCTGTACTAGTTATTGATGCTTTGAAAGTATTCTCCTTCCATAATGCGTAAATATAGTTAAAGAGACCTCACAAGAATGATGTTGATTGCTTTCCAGGTTCTTTTGGAACTGTTCATCATGCTGAATGGCGTAATTCAGTGAGTACATATATATATCTTGTAAATCATTAAGTTTTGATTAAGGGTAATTTTGCTTTACATGTTTCTAATGTGCTTATTCGTTTATAAATAGTTGGCTAGATTCGTAGTTCTCTTTTTTATTGCTGAATGGCGTAATTCAGTGAGTACATATATATATCTTGTAAATCATTAAGTTTTGATTAAGGGTAATTTTGCTTTACATGTTTCTAATGTGCTTATTCGTTTATAAATAGTTGGCTAGATTCGTAGTTCTCTTTTTTATTCTTAGTTTGTTCCACAAGTAAAATCCCATGAAATTGGATATATGCATGTGAAAAACTTCTCTTGTTAAGGATTTTTACTTTGATTTTATTTTCTAATCACCGTATTTAGGACATAGTTATCCGAAGATTTTTGTCTTTTGTCGGACAAAGTAACGTTTGTTAATCTTCTTTTATGATTGGTGGGCTAAAATTGATATTTGGGCATCCAAAAATATATTTCTTGGAAATCATCAATGATTTGAAGGTGCCAGTTGCCCTCTTGTCTGCTTGAGACTTGTGTAATATTGGGAATACTGTCCTATTTTGCTGGCCGCTGCTCTTTACTTCTGAAATAAAACAACAACAACTATAATAAATGTTTAATGCAATGATAAACTGCGAAATTGACATTGTCCACATGCTGAAAATTAGTTTACACTGTTGCTTGCCCTTGGCCAGCGGAGAGGGAATGTTTTCTCCATTCCATGCAGTATTTCTGCATCAGTTTTGTGAATAACATTAGCATAGATAACTTTTATTTTTTCAAGTTGAATTGAGGATGAAAGTTCCTTTATTTCCATTCTTTCTGCAATATTGAAGGTTCTGGACAAGTCATGGGTTGGTGGATTACTGACTATTGATTGTTGGTTTAACGAGTATTGTCGAGTAACTGACTGCAACTATAACTACTTCAGAATCTCTGGGTCATGTTGATTTAATCCTTTATTTCCTACAAGATTTATTACTTGCTTCTATGAATTTTTTTTCTGGTCTTATTTTTTGGTTCTCTTATAAGAAGAGTCAATTCCAGTTATTTTTTATTGTCTAGACATAATCATATCATTTTAAGATTTGGCACTGTAGTAAATACTCAATTTTCCTTGCATTTCCAGCATCCTTATGGCAGTTTAAAAGCTTTGGACTTATGATCTTTTAAAAATCTCACCACTCAAAAATGTTTAATGCGATAATAAACTTTCATGTTTTGCCCATTCCATTTAAATTTTCTGCTTTGCTGAGACAATATTGTTCAACTTCCTGTCCCAATATGTTAATGCTGCATGTGTTTCCTTCTTCAATTTAAGCTTCTTATGATATTATCTCAGGACGTTGCTGTCAAAATTCTCATCGAGCAAGAATTCCATGCAGATCGCTTCGAGGAGTTTTTAAGGGAGGTATGCTCGGCTGCCTTGCATTTGAAAATGAATACAACATTGAAGCATGAACAGAAACTTTACTCGTTCTCTCTGTAGTACAATATTGAATCTATCTGGCTGTTTATTATCATTTTTAGCTGTAATTGATTGCAAATTTTCTTTGTTAGGTTGCAATCATGAAAGGTCTGTGGCATCCAAATATTGTTCTTTTTATGGGTGCTGTTACCGAGCCCCCAAACTTGTCCATAGTTACAGAGTATTTATCAAGGTATCAATAGTTGTTGCAATGACTCTTTTTTGTATTCCCTCATTTAGGCCATCAGAAATAGAAGCCCCTTTTGGACAATCAGTTTTCTACAAAGTAGAATTCATGTCCGATATTAAGGGATTGATCTTCTTTAGAATAGTTTTTTCCTTTTTCTGTTTTCTTTTTTTACTCTAAGGACTCCTTGTCCTTTTTGTTTTACTTTGTATTTATTTCTTCTATCAATAAAGTTCCCTGTTTCAAAAATAAAGTAGAATTCATGTTCTGGATTGCAGAGGCAGCTTGTATAAACTTTTGCATATGCCTGATACTAGAGTGGTAATGGATGAAAGACTTCGCATAAATATGGCTTATGACGTGGTATGTAAGTTGATCCTTTAAGTTTACTGTTTCTAAGCGAATGCTGAGTAAATTTGCAAGGTGAATTTCTGGCATTAATTTCAACTTCCACATTTGACAGTAATTCAGGAGCTGTTTATTGTGTACAGGCAAAGGGTATGAATTATCTTCATCAGCGTAGACCACCAATTGTTCATCGAGATTTGAAGTCTCCAAACCTTTTAGTGGATAGTACTTATACTGTTAAGGTTAGTGTTAGAAATTCATTCTTCCTGATATGCTTTAAAGTTCAAATTCATTTCTATTGCTTTTCTTTTCCTTTTTGGTTAAAAGAAAACGCTAGCTACCACGGTAGCAGGCTAGCAGCTGTGGTGTGGTGTTATTAAAAAGAGAAATATTACCAACATAATAAAAAAGGATAAGAAAAGTTTGGGGTAAAAGGAAAGATGCAAAAGAGCACCATTCCCTCCCATCATAAGATTGTAGCCGAGGCTGTGAAATAGTTCTTTGTTGTTTGTCTGCATGGGAAAAAATGATACTTAGGCCTGGATGCCAATCTCGACCATTCTACATGTCTTCTATTCATTTGATCCATCCGAGATATAAGTAAGTAGTCTCTTTTTTCCCACCTTGGAATGCAGTAATTCATATTAGAAAATTTGGAGCATCTTTTATTATTCTAGAATCTAGAGTACATTTGAATCGATTAGAACTATTAAATGCTTTAGGCCTATCATCTATGTACCTCTAGTATTCAGTTTTATCGGAACATAGTTCTTGAGATGTTTAAAGAAGGACGTGGTTATAATTTGATGCTACCAAACCAAACCAAAGCATTTTCCCACTAGGTGGGATCGGTTATAATTTGATGCTAAACTGGGAAATACTGTTCGTTTAGCCTTGCAATCAGAGAGGCAAACAGACAAAGGAAGTATGAATTGTAAATTTCTGTTCCAAGTCATCTTATTACCGTTAAACAAACAGTATGAATTAGAAAGAGATTTTACTTACATTTTGTGAATCTCTTTATGCTCTTAGGAGATTGCCATTAATCTGACCTCTGTTACCGGATGTGTGAGCTGTTTCTATACATCAACTAATTAGTCTATTCCACTATATCTTAACAGAGACAGCTTCAAATGAATTGTATGTGAAATTTATTTAAGCCATTATAATCGTGGAATGATTTATTTCTCTTGAATGATTATAATCATCCAGGTCTGTGATTTTGGTCTTTCTCGCTCAAAGGCAAACACATATATTTCATCAAAAACTGCCGCAGGGACTGTAAGTTATATTTAAGCTTAAAATTTTTTATACCTTTCAAATTTCTGTTATTTTTATTCAAAGGATGCATGGACTAAATTAAGGTAGTAAAATATGTTTCCTTTTTGTTTAATAGCCAGAGTGGATGGCACCAGAAGTTCTCCGTGAGGATCCATCAAATGAGAAATCTGATGTCTTCAGCTTTGGTGTGATCTTGTGGGAACTTGTAACTCTGCAGAAACCTTGGAGAAATTCAACTATTTCACAGGTCTTTAATCTAATACTTAACTTCCATTAAAAGAAATAAATAAATTCAATTACTTGGCTTCAAAGCATATTTTTTTAATAAATTTTTTAACCATAACTTAAAGAAAACAGCAAAAATTAATCACCGATAATGACAACATATTGCTAACTTGCTAAACTTGATCACCGGTTAACAAAATAAAAGAAAATCTCATTGATGGTGACTGCAACAACATTGTGTGTATATAATAAACACAATCTGCTGGTGGAAAACAACCCCCCTTTCCTGAAAGGACTCAAGTCAGGCACTACAGCTGGCTTGACTCGGCCACTGATGAAATCTGTAAAGGTGTTACCCTTTTTCCCCTCTGAAATAGTATAGCTATTAACTTGAAAGAGCAGTTTACTGCTAATGGCAAAAAAATAGATCGTGAAAGAGAAGTCTAATATCATGCCGATAACTCTCTGCAGACTTGAAGTGTCGAATGATTATGCTTTTTTATTCTTGTTCCTGGAATGTGTTGAAGGTGTTATATGATGAGTTGGCACCTTTCATTTAAGGTATGCAACTCAAAAAAAAATGACATCAATTTTGCAGGTCATTGCTGCTGTGGCATTTAGCTGTAAAAGGCTTAAGATTCCCAAGAATGTAAATCCAGTGGTGGCGGCCTTGATTGAGACCTGCTGGGCCGAGTAAGTTTACTGTTACATCTTATGTCAACAAACTCCCAGGGTTGATGAAAATTGGTTTTATCTTTATGAAACTTGATCCAGCAGAGCAGAAGGGATTAATTCACAGCATTATTCATTGCTTGACCTCTCCCTGATAATGATAATGCACTTCAATTCTGCAGAGATCCTGAAACCCGTCCTTCTTTCCCGAGTATTATGGAAACTTTACAACAATTGCTCATGAGTTCTGTTTCTCAGCCACTCTCAGCACGACTCTCATGACAGACTAATCCAGAGGGGTGAAACCCCAATAACAATAGTTGTTCATATGGTAGTTCCCTTTTGCTAATCAAACAGGTACCTGCTTTTCCATGCTAGCTTCAAAATTCAATTATTACTATCGTTTCTTTTGTTATCATTTTATTTAGCCTAAGATATATCCCATGTATTGGTTTAATCATAGGGTAGAGTTTGGTAGCCACTAGCCAGTCCATTCTTTCTTTCTTTCTTTCTTGATGGATTTTTGAAAGGAAAAAGGCCCCATTTGTTTTCAGAAATGACCATACTGACCCTTTGTTTGGGGCATATAGACCCCCAAGGTTTGTAAAAAAAAAAAAGCCTGTTTGACCATTTCGCCAAACTATGAGGGTATAACTGTCCTTTTCCTTTTTTTTTTTTTTTGAAATATAGTCGTTGGCTGTAGCCAAGGTCTAATGTTGAAATGTAAAATTTTGTTTGTGCAGGATTTTTGCCATGTACAGTTTTTTTATATATATATATAGGTAACAAAAGCAGATGTATGTATGTATGTATGTATGTATGTATGTATGTATGTATGTATGTATCCCTTTGAGCGACTACTTGGATTGTAAGGTGCAGGCGGTAAATTGTTGAGTAATTTCTAATCACATAAAAGACTTGGAACTATTTGTAATGTACTTGCCTACCTTGCTTGAATTTGGAGGATTTCCTTGTCTTCAAGGTCTCAGGTTTAAGCTCCTGGATAGCACCATTATAAGAGCCTAATATAGTACCGGTTTATCCACGTATCCTTATCGGGTTCCAATGATCTTATACTAGGGGTAAAGATTTTGGAGGATTTGCACCAAAAATGGTGTTCAACTATCAACGATCACCAGATTCACTACAACAAATCTCATGTATTACTTGTAAATTTAAAGTATATTTCACTTGAAAAAACTACTAAATTAAAAACATATAAACATGAACTGACAACTTATTCGAAGAGAAATGTGACTTCTAAAGATTGTTTTCGGACACGTTCGTTGAAGAAATGTGAAGTGTTGTATGATATTTTATTTAAGGCAAAAATGTAAAACTAACCCTCTAATTTTCACGTTTTTTCATTTCAGTCCTCTAATTTAGTTTTGTCAATTCAGTCCTCTAACTTTCAATTTTTGTCAATTCAGTCCTCCGTTACAAATCCGTTACTGCTGCCGTTACTGCTGTCAAAACGACGCCGTTTAACGGAGGACTGAATTGACAAAAATTGAAAGTTAGAGGACTGAATTGACAAAACTGAAAGTTAGAGGACTGAAATGAAAAAACGTGAAAGTTAGAGGACTGAATGAAAAAAAGTGAAAGTTAGAGGGTATAAGTGATGATAACAAGAAAAAATTATATTCCAACAATTACATTTCAAATATAAGTGATGTATTTTTTAATTTTTAATATGTGATTTGACAATGTAATATATAAATATAATTTTGACAATGTAATTTATAAATATAATTTTAATGTAATTGAACAGTAATCTCTAATGTTTCACGGAAATGTTGAAGAAAATACTTGTCCAGGATCAACTTTCATCATATCATTATTTATTAAATGAATAAGTTTTTTTTTAAAAAAAAAAAATGAATGGGTTGTTACTTAGCTCACTAATTATTTGTATAAATTGTTGGAATCTGTTTTCAATTATATTATTATTAGTAGGTATATAATATTAAATTAATTTTCTTAACAGTTGTAGCCTATTTTCTTTTATTTTTCTTTTACTATTTAAAAAAATAAGAAAAAGAAAACTAATTTAAATGACCTAAATTAAATTAGGCTAAAATGCAAAATTGACCCTCTAAATTTCACGTTTTTTCATTTCAGTCCTCTACTTTCACGTTTTTTCATTTCAGTCCTCTAACTTTCAATTTTTGTCAATTCAGTCCTCTAACTTTCAATTTTTGTCAATTCAGTCCTCCGTTAAACGTCGTCGTTTTGGAAGCAGTAACGGCAGCAGTAACGGATTTGTAACGGAGGACTAAATTGACAAAAATTGAAAGTTAGAGGACTGAATTGACAAAACTGAAAGTTAGAGACTGAAATGAAAAAACGTGAAAGTTAGAGGGTCAGTTTTGTATTTTTGCCTTTATTTAAAATGGTTTGTTAATTGTTGCATGTTGAGTATAAATGTGTGGTTTAGTGGTAAAAAGTGTATTATTTGTTTGTCATGTTCTAAGTTTAAGTCCAATGGTGTATTTCTTTGTAACAGTTTGGGATAGTCGAAAGTTTTACTTGTTTCGTTAAGATCGGATCGGGTGATTTGACAGTTGGATTTCCAATGTTTCCAAAAAATATTGAGTATAAGGGCGCCTCCTGAGGAGTGTGGTGTGGTGTAGTGACAAATGTCCTGAATTCAAATTCAGTGGTGTATTTCTTATCAAAATCTGGAGCAGTTGAAAATCTTACAAAAAAAATAAAAATATTGAATATAAGAGGCAATTTTTGTCTAAGATCATCAAAATATCATACCCATTAAATCCTACAAAACTTGTCAGATTTGTGTAAACATATTAATTTATCGAGTTTATGTTTAAATTATCAACATTAAATAATTCGATAATACATTTTACAAACTATAAATTAAAAACCTCCTGATTATGTGAATTGTTCCTGATGCAAATTGGACACTTCTGTGGAATTTGAGCTGTAAATCAACCCATTGCCTTTGTAAGAATTATCAGTGACCCACCTAACTTTTAACTTATATTCGAAACTTTTAAAAATTATCGTCGGCCTATTTAAAGTTTGTAAAATGTATTATCGAGTTATTTATCCATTCATTTTCATGAGAGAATGTTGATGTCACTGCCAATTTTGTTTTTGTTTTTTTAATTTTTTAATTTTTAAACTTTTTGGAAAGTTCAAATAATATAAAATTTTCTTTATACTACACGACCTCTAGGCATAAAGTTTTTTTTTTTTTTTAATTAATATTTCCTAAAAGATTCTTATGAAACTAATGATAATTTTTTTAAAAAAATCGTACGTATTTTCAAACTTGGAGCGCTAATAATTGCCGTAAAAAGTTAGGTCATAATCATATAATATAATCCGGCTTATTATGATGTCAAGTTACACTTGCCATCTAAAAATATTACTGAAAAACTAAAACAAATTAATACATAAAACAATATAACATCCAGAATTTATTAATTAACTCAAATAGTTGTTATGAGAGAGAGAGAGGGAGAGGGAGCTTTTAATTACATTATTTTATCAACTCTTTCTTTAACCTTTCACGACGAATATGGGCTTTTAATATGGGGCTTGAAATTCGGATTCAAGTCCAGCCCATTTACAAACTCCCAGGAGTTATTACTAAACCCTAATTCCAAAATTTATCTTTGGCTCTCCGCAATTTCGTCTGGTAAGCTAGAATTTGTAACTATATATACGTTTTCGGGTTTATATGAACAGATTTGTAATTTTTCGAGAAAACAATTGTGAAAGTTGAACAGCTAGTGAGATGGGGGCCAAGCAAAAGAAAGCATTGAAGAAGAATTTGAAGAAAGTTTCTTCACAGTTACCGGTTTCCAGTGTCAAAAGAGACGCTGCCGATTTCTTGGTAAGCTAGTTCTTATCATATCATATGAATTTTAAGGTTTTTTTTTTTTTACGAGCTGTTAATTGTTATTATCATCACTATAATTTATTGAAGCCACTGGAAGGTGGGCCAGGGCGAAAACTTCATGAGGAAAAGCCACTAGTAAATAAAGCTACAGTGCTGTACATTGGTCGGATTCCACATGGGTTCTATGAGAAGGAAATGCAAGGTATTGTTAAGTGATTTTAAACATTTTTTTTTTATATGTATAGGTTATTCGCCATGTGGGTTTGCTGATTTTTTGGCTGATGATTGCTCTGTCTTTCAGCTTTCTTTAGCCAATTTGGTACAATCAAGAGGCTAAGAATTGCACGGAATAAAAAGGTCAGTGTCCTAAGCTGTTTCTTCGATAATATTTGTGTAATTTGATTTTTTATTGATATTTATTATATTCTCAATATGCTTTACTGTTTTAAATCATTGGGTCCATTGTTGATATATGAAAGGACAATAAATTAGAATGAATATAGATATTAGTGTTCTGTCTTCATAATAATTACTTCTTGATTCATAGATTGAAATTTACCATTTCATTTTTCTATAGACTTGTATTTGGCATTAACTCGCTTACTGATTGGATGTTTTACAGACTGGAAAATCAAAGCATTTCGGGTTCATTGAATTTAATGATCCTGAGGTATTACTCATTCAGTAGGATTTAATGCTGCCTTGTAATATTTATTTCCTTGTGTTTTTTCTAACGTATCTTTTGCTGAGTGCAGGTAGCAGAAGTTGTAGCTGATGCCATGCATGGTTATTTGTTGTTTGAGCACATTTTGCAAGTGCATCTTATTCCTCCAGAACATGTTCATCCAAAACTGTGAGCAGTTAATAATATCTTACTACAAGTATTAAGGTGTATGAATTTATGACCATTAACTCCATATTATCAAGTACTTGAAATTGAAATGGGAATATTGAAGAAAATAAATTAGAATAGGAAGGAAAGAGAAAGTAATGCAAGCTCTTTTAAACTTTTTCTTCTGGATGGTAGGGGTCAAGAAGGGGCATGTGATAGTTCATGGAATCTTAAGATGCAGAATTGAATAGAAATTCCATTCCGGAGTGACGTGCTTATATGTTTTGTGTGCAGGCGTATATTTAATAAAATTTTGTATTTAACCCTTCTCGATAGTTAACTTTGAAATATTATTCTATTGACCTTATTTCTCCTATTCCATGTAACAAAATGATTGAAACTATGGAAGATTTAATACTTCTCTTTCTACTTCCTAATTGTTCCAAATAATTCATTATATACAAGAGAAGACGTTTGTGAACACCATTGCTTCTCTAGCTCTGGTATATATTGATCATCAACATGCTCCAAAATTACATGGACTCTTCATGTTAAGTAGGCATACCTATTTTGGGTACCATATCACTTAATTTTAGTAAGGTTTCGGCGTCTCCACTGTTGTGGGAAATATATTTTGGCTGCGGCATGAAGGGTACTGTCCCGTCACTGGTGCTAGGGTCCATGAAACTTTGGTCTGATAAATTGGAATATGAGAAATAACATCATCCTTTTACCAGTTATCAAGATCATCAATGTGTTCATTGTTTCTTTTGTTGGTTTATATATTGTGGAAATGTAAAGCTTGTTGCCATTTTACAATGGATTGATGATTATCTGTTGCCTCTCTTTTTCCCACCTGGACATGTAGATGGAGAGGTTTTAATCCCCGATACAAGCCACTTGACTGGGTTCAAGTGGAACGGAAGCTGCGGAACAAGGTAATCAACTGTGAATAAGAGAATATTTTTTCCATCATAATGTTATTTTGATTCCTGTAAACGGAAGTTAAAAGGAAAAACCCTCCCTTTCAAAAAATTTCATTCTCGACTTATTTTCCAGGAAAGAACTTTGGAAGAACACAAAAAGTTGGTGGAGAAAATCTTGAAGCGTGATCAGAAGAGGCGCAAGAGGATAGAAGCTGCTGGTATCGAGTATGAATGCCCTGAAATTGTAAGGAGCAAATATTTTTTTATTTTCTTCCTTAATTAATCAATTAATTTCAGAAGAAAAAGCTGGGATCAGAGAAGTCTTGATGCTACTTTGCATGAACACTACAATTGGAGTCTTCAAAAATCTGAGATTTATTTGTCTAGTTGACACATTGTACAGTAACATGTAGCCCAAACTGCATTAGATGATTAGGTTAGTGATAAAGTCGTTGGTTGACATTTCATGTAAGAGCCTGGGGCAGTCGGGGGTTTTACCTGTTCCACTTAAGCCCGGGTCGGACGGCTTGGCGGCGGGAAATTGTAATATTATTTAGGGCATCAAGCTTGTTTTAAAGTTTGGAAAAGAATGTCACACATCATATAATGCATGAACAGTTAATGTCACAACTTGGATATGGGCAAGTTGCTGATACTGTTATTATTTTTTTTTTTTTATAATTGTCATATGACACATGGATAAGAACGATACTCATTTTGTACCTTATTTTGGTATGTCTGAACTTCTTTCTATTTCAACTATTGTTTTCGGCATGAGAGAAATAAAGTAGTGTCACAATAACGAGTTGATTGCCAGGAGTTTGAGAATTTTCCGTTGGCTCATCCGCTCATGATTTATTTTGTTTTGCAGGTTGGTAATGTCATGCCTGCTCCAAAGAAGATAAAGTTCGATGAAGATTAGGTATGCTATATTGTTCTTTTAGTTATTTCTCCATTGTTGAAATTGGTGTTTTTTTTATAATGATATGGTAATAAGAATTTTTCCTTCTCTCCTTTCTCCTGCCAGGTTGACTGGCCCCTACAGAAGTTGTCGAGACTGGAAGGAAAAGTTCATCTCCCTTGCTATTGGAAAACAGTGAGGTTTTCTCATCTGGGTCCGTGAAATATGAAACGGAAGCTGAACTTTACGATCTTCCTCTTTTTTGTTTTTGTTTTTTTTTTTGACTTTTGACAAACTTTATAGATAATTATATAATTTGTGTTGATAATTGTTGTATCTTCCTGCAATGTAGTGATCAATTTGAAGTTTTTTATTAGTCACTATAAGCACTTGGATAAACTTTTCTTAATATCATGATTACTTAGAAAAATGATCAGAGAAGCTAGTAGATATGATAATATTAAACATAATTCAGTATGAGGTATTGTGAATGTCGATCAGCACGGTGTTTTGGTGGCGCCGTGGTTGATTTTACTTGAAGGTGCAACATGCCTATGGTAAAATCTCGTATTGCTTTATTCAATGGTGGCAAAGGGTACTTGATTATGTGTTTCATTAATCAATTCTGATTACTTTTTTCTCGGTCGTTAAAAGTCCTCTAAAAGAATAGGGTAGATATCTTCCCGTGACTTGTGAGAATAGATTTTCGAACTATGTTTCGTGCTCTAAACTTTGCCAGAGCTGCACAGTGTGCTGACTGCTGAATTTTTTAGATTAAGACACTTTTTAGTGGTTACTAAGTGTTATGTCAAATAGATTATTAACGTTAATTTATACTCATAAAAATTAAATATATGTTAATTTATATTCTAATGTTATCTTGTACTGCCGATACAATTTTCTCTACCGAATGAATTAGAATCCCATATTGTAAGTTTCCTGTTTGAATAATCAATGTTGTGATTAATATAATGTCGAAGTAGACTAGTTGATTATCTTCTGCCATCAACATAACACTAATTAATTGAAGAAAAAATAATTGCATTCAGTATTATACAACGATTACAGGAAAGATAAATAAAAGTAAAAAAAAAAAAAAAAAAAAAATTATATACGAATTGGGGACAAAATAGTGATACATCCCAATCCCAATCCCAATCCCAATCCCAATCCCAGTCCCAGTCAAAGAAGAGTAATGAGAATGAAAATAAGAAGCGCAGCAATGAAAGAGTATTTGAGAGCAGCAACAAGAATAGCCAACGAGATTGCTAATAACTGCCACAACACTTGAACACTTGCCCACGTCAGTAGGCCCGTTAATCCAACGGCGAATATGTTGTCTGGATCTGGGTTAAATATTTCACCCCACTTCAGATTGAACACCGGCCGTCGATCTTTCTCCATATCATCTCCTTTAACAGACCCATTTTCCTTTTGATTTTGATTTTGATTTTGCTGCTGCTGCTGTTTATTTTGGTCTTTGGCATTACTGTTACTGTTGGGTTCTTCGGTTATGTTGCTGCTGCTGTCATTTTTCGAATTCTGTGCAAAAAGGTTGAAACTTGAAGGGAATTTGTAATGGGTTTTGGATTTGAAGGCAAAATGGAAAGGGAATTTGTTGTATTGTTGATGGATTGCAGGAGGTTTTGAAATTGGTGAATTTGTGACACATTTGAACCCTAACATGGTTTTTTTTGTCGAAACGATAGCCAAATAGGAAGAGAACTGGAAAAATAGCAAACTTTGCGGTTAAGAGTTGGGCGGGCGGGGTTCATGGTAGGCCGGATTTGGGCTATTATGTAATGCTCATAGTGGGCTTGGATTTGTAGTTGTATGGATAAAGTTTCGTATGCATTCGGTACATTAATTAATGTACCATTCAATATTTTATATTAATTAAAATAGTAATATACCACATTTATTACCACATCTCATTGAATGGTATATTAATTATGTGGAGTATCGATTTTATATAAAAATTTCTAATATATAGTATATAATAAAATAATAAAATTCCAAATAAGAAAAAAGAATTGGCAATTAAAACGGAGTAAAAAAAGTAGTGGAATTTGACTGAAATTCGAAGGACACAATAGAGTTCGGTATATTGATTATATGCCTAAATCTGATATCAAAGGCGCAATTTGAGCATATTTGAAGTGTATGTATGTGTTGGCCAAGAAAATCGTTCTAAGACGAACGAGCCAATAAAGGACGAAAAGTAATTGGGGCGAACATGTATTACACCACAGAACGATTTGCAATCAGGACGACGAAATGTAGAGCGGCCAGGACGACTACTATGGGTTGCAGTTGATCCCACGACCTAGCAGTTAGGCCACAACCACCCACGATCTGGCAATTTTCACGCAGAACACAGCAGTTAGATGTATGATCCGGCAGTTGCAAGCATGAAACGTGGAAGTTCATGGACCAAGAAAAGCGAAACCGTTCAAGCAGTTAACGGAGGCTCACTATAAAAAGCTCAAGTGTGGGAAGAAGAAGAAGAAAAAAATAACAAATGAAGACTCATTATGAGCATTTTATTGTATTTTCGTAGCTTTTGTAATCCTTAGACTGTAACTTGTGTGCTTACGCCACTTGGAGGCTTATTCACTTAATCAAACACTCATTGCTGGGACTTTGTCTCAGGAGGTTTGAACCTTACACGTTCTTTTGACGAAAAATTGTGCAAACGGTTTTTGGCAACCACAGTAGGAGAATTAGTGTAAAAAGTGAAAATGCCTCATAAAAGAAACACTCAAACTGGCTCGAGTACGGAGGAATGGGGACTGGAGCAAACCAACCAGCCTCATGTTCCAGTCGTAGTAGGCCATTTCGAGGGTCTGGCAAACGCTAGCCGATATGACATTATGTGAGAGTTCAGCCCTAACGCGGTTCGCGCCTTGTTCGGTAAGTTCACGCAGGATGTTGTCGAACAGGTTAGGCTTCAAAACGCTCACATCATAGATAAGTTTACTTCGGCTAGTAACTCGCAATACGAAAATATGGTCAAACATGTGAGCTCATTGAATGAGTTGATAGCCAAGTGTGTAAATGGGAAGACAACCCTATCGTGGACTACATCTCCTCCTACACCAAGCAGTCAGGAGGCTGGTCCAAGCAATATTCCTCCACAAGGGGTTACTGCCCCTATGATACCTAGGGGAGGAATAAGTCATGGGGGCAATGGCCCACATATAGGGCCAAACATAGTACAACATGAAGTAGTATTGCCCCAAGGTCCCCAAGTTTCACAAGGGCAAAGTCACGACTATGTCCCATTTGTGAAAGGACCACAACCACCACATGTGGCGATGCCATTCAATAACAATGATATGTTGAGAGAATAGATGACCGAAATTCTTCAGAATCAATTCGGTCTAGGGGTAAGGCCGATTCGGTCGAGATATCGAAAGCCATATCCAGATTGGATTGATGTAGCGTATTCGTGGCCTAGGAACTACAAAATACCAGAATTTTCTCTGTTTTGGGGAAGTTTCTACCATGGAACACATATGGCGATTTACCCTTTAGTGTGGGGAAACAAATTATTTCCATAAGTTGAGATTATTTCACGGTTCGTTGTCAGGAGAAGCTTTCTCCTGGTATGTCAGCCTGCCACCCAATTCGGTGGAAAATTGGAACCAAATGGAGCAGTTGTTCCATGCACAATTTTGTAAGGCCGAATCTAAAGTGGCATTGGCCGATTTGGCAAATTTGAGACAGATGTTAGGGGAATGGGCCGAGACAATCTTACAAAGGTTCAAAGCATCTCGAGACTGATGTTACGTGCCTTTGTCAGAAAATGAGTTTGTGAGAATCGCTCAAAACTGTCTTAATTTCGATATAAAGAAGAAATTCCAAGATCGTGAATTTTGGGACCTCCCCCAACTCACCACTAGTGTGGTGAGATATTAATGATTATTAAGGGAGGATGAGCAAATGAAAAATTCTAGAAAGGGAACATATTACATGAATATCAACTATGAAATAGGCGAAGTGGACATGTTGCCAAGCACCGAACAAATCGGTGATAAAAAATAATGTAAGTGGCATAATGCATGGTCTCATTCAACTAATAATTACCTTATTTTTCGGAATGTTTTGCAGGACGCCATAGAATCGGGACGAATAACGTTCGAAAAAAGATGGCGGTGGACGACAACCCTTTTCCAAAGCCGATGGAATTAAATATGATCAACTCGGACCTCACCAAAACGAACTTGCCAAAATTCAAACTGGTCCTAGATGAAGATCATGACGGTCATCATCCAAGCGCTCTTGAAAGGATTGAAGCGCCCCAAGAAATGAGGGATCCGCGAAATTTATGTGCACAGTGCAAAAATAGTATAGAGTGGATGAAAGAACTGGAGGATACCTATGAAAAGCCAGTGAAGAAGGAGTCGATAGCATGGAAACCAAGAACCTTCTCTCCAAGGTTTTATGGCGAACACTCAAATTTCATCCAGAATATAAGGACGTTTAGGCCGAAAATTCATCTACCCAACGTATGGCATTCGTACCATCGGCCATACTCATGCCAACGGCCAGGGAATAACTACCCTCCCGTGGATGAAATGACAAAGACACAATTGAGACGGTACCAAAGAAACTATGGATGTATGATACGCCAGCAAGGTGAAACAAAAGTCACAACTGGCTATAGTGCTCATACAAGGAAGAAGCCGGATGCAAGCAGTTAGGAAAGTGGTGGCAGTGAAGAGATAGATGCAAGCCGTAAAGAGCGTACCAAATTCGATCGACGAAAATGAGATGAAACAGACGACGAGGAACTCCCTATTGTCATTCAGTTTGGCAGCATGCCTCTGGTTGTGGCTAATCATTAATTATTGTCTGAAAAGTTCAATGGGGACAACAATGGGATCTCTGGGAATAGCGAAGATGTCTACGACAGTGATGAGACAGAATTCACAGCACTCGCGATAACAGATAGAGAGGCCTCGGACGAGGAACTGACTGATATAGAGGAAGAAATAGATATCAGGACCAAAGCATGAAGCATAAGGATATCACAAAATCGGCTTCTCAAAGAATTATATGAAGCCGGAAATCCTGCAGTTGAGACATTAGGAGAGGACTTGGGGCGATCTCCATACCTCGTCCTATACGGAACGCCCAAAGTAAAATGGGCCGTGACCAGGGCAGAAAAACGGAGGATGTTCATCAATAATGTCTCTCGTGATGCGCCGATCACATTGCCACCTTCTGGTTGGGACGAGGAGGGAGAGCCACCTTAGGCAAATACCAGTGGTAAACCAACGATGGAGGTAGGAATGTCAGGGAAAATGACATTTCCAAAGCACCTACGACCGTTGTATGTGAAGGAAAAGGCAAACGGAATACCCATCAACAATGGAGCAGCCATCAATGCAATCCCGGTTAGGATATTATGGCGATCAGTAAAATCGGAGGATGATCTCATCCCTACGGAGGTGGTGATTACGAGTTTTAATGGAGGGACAACGACAGCCAAAAGGGTCGTCCCACTAGACTTACAGGTAGGAAGCACTACAAAGACAATAGTGTTTTTCGTTATAGACGGATCAACCACGTATAACATGATTTTGGGACGGGATTGGATCCACGGCAGCCGATGCATTCCTTCGTCCCTTCATCAGTGTCTGGTTTTTTGGAATCAGAAAAATGAAGTAGAAATAGTACACGCCGATAACAAGATCTTCGCAGCAGAGATAAATTCGGCTGAATACTTCATGTATGAAGGAAATTACGGGTCAACTAGGGTACTGAATGAAGCAGGAAAATCGACCATAATGGCCCAAAATGACGAGTCGTACCCCGCAAATCTGCTAAATTACTTGTTCGCGCAAACGAGTCCAACTGTAGTGGCCTTTGGGGGGCCAACGCATGGACATGAAACCAACAGTTCAAATGTAGAATAACAAACTGAGTAAAGAATAAGTCGCGCTTGCGGCCACCAGAGCCAGCTTAATAGCCTATGTCACGGAACGGGAAAATGAAGCCGAAGCTCAGGCCGCAATTTCTGCCTTGAGAGATAAATTATTGGTCTATCAGACAGAAGACAGAATAAGAGAGACATGCAGTGTGGATTGTTTGATGGAATGAAGTCACAAGAGCGAGCAAACAAATGAGGAAGAATAGTACGCTCTGAATGGGCGGCATAAAGCGAGAATTACAAGGGTACAAGACGTTATGGACGAGGTAAACCTGGGAAGTGAGGATGAAAAACGCATCATTTACATCAGCAAGGAACTAATGGCCCAGTTACGCAGAAAATTAAACCATCTTTTACAAAAATATAAAGATTATTTTGCTTGGGACTACGATGAAATGCCTGATTTAGATAAGACTTTAGTAGAACAGAGGTTGCCAATTATGCCAAACCACAAGCCCTATAAGAAACCTCCTAGAAGGCGAAATGCCTGATTTTATGTCTAACATTAAGAAATAAGTCGAGCGCCTCTTGAAGGCGAAATTCATTAGGATGATCAGATATGTAGAATGATTGTCAAATATCATCCATGTCATGAAAAAGAATGAAAAGCTAAGAATATGCATAGATTTCAGAAACTTAAACTTGGCCACACCAAAAGACCAATACAACATGCCTACGGTGGACTCTTTAGTAGACTCCACAGCAGGATACCAAGTGTATTCTTTTATGGATGGGTACGCAGGATATAACCATATCTACATCTCCGAAAATGATATTCATAAAACGGATTTCAGGTGCCCGGGGTCTTTAGGATGTTATGAGTGGGTGGTAATGTCATTCGGCCTAAAACACGCCAGGGCCACTTATCAACGGGCCATGAATCTAATTTTCCATGGCATGAACAGTAATTTTATAGAGGTTTATGTAAATGATATAGTGGTTAAGTCTATGACCGTGGACGAATATTTTGGCCACTTGGCGATGACTTTTGAACGAATGAGGAAATTCAAATTAAAGTTAAACCCTGCCAAATATGCTTTCGGGGTTTGTGCATGAAATTTCTTGGGCTTTCTAGTCCACTAACGGGGAATTGAGATTGATGCCAATAAATCTCAGGCAATTGCTGAAGCCAAGCCACCCAAAAACAAAAAAGAATTGCAAAGATTCATAGGGCAAGTTAATTTCTTAAGAAGATTCATCTCTAACTGTGCAAGAAAAACTAACGGTTTCTCGTCCCTGTTGAGGCTAAATGATAAGGACGAGTTCGTCTAGACCGAATAACATCAAAATGCCTTCGAGAGCCTAAAGAATTATTTATCACAGCCGCCAGTGATGGTACCCCCCGTGTCAGGACGGCCAATGAAGCTTTACATATCCGCCGAAAAGTAATTCATAGCTGGGATGATCGCACAGGATGACAATATGAATGTCGAAAGAGCCATCTATTATATCACCAGATAATTGCTGAAATATGAATGTAATTATTCTCCAATGGAGAAGTTGTATTTGGCTTTATATTTCACATGTACTAAATTATGTGCCTACCTTAGGCCGACTATTGTGTACTTAATTACGAAAATTAATATAATAAAGTACATGTTTTCTCGTCATATTTTGCATCAAAGAGTTGGGTTCTGGTCTCTGTCATTGTCAGAATTCGATATACGACATGAACCCCAAAAGGCCGTAAAAAATCAAACTCTGGCAGATTTCTTAGCTGATCTCCCGAGTTTAAGTACCATGAAAGAAATGGAAATAGAAATAGACGAATGCAATTTAAAATCGTGGATGATGTATTTTGATGGATCTAGCAGATCAAAAGGAGCATGAATGAGAATAGTCTTGGTCAGTCCGTTGAGAGAACCATTCCGCTTCATAATCAAGTTGGATGAATGTTGCACCAACAACCAGGCCGAATACGAGGCATTGATATTTTGGTTGGAAATACTCCTTAATATTGGAGTAACACACGTGTCCATTAAAGAAGATTCGCAACTAGTGATCCAACAGGCGACTGAAGCCTTTAAGTGTCAAGCCTATCAGTCATGGCACTGTCAGATATATACAAAGAGCTGCTAGATCAATTTGACTTCGTAGAGCTGGAACACGTCCCAAGGGTGAAGAATTAAGTGGCCAATGACTTGGCCCAAACAGCCTCAGGATATAAACAGATCAGCATAGATTGCGTATATAGAATGGAGGAGGCCAAACCAGCCCTGGTGAGGCGAAATGGCATGATGGACGTCTTGACCGCTGAAGTTCAAAATGAGGACGATTGGAGAAAATAGATCAAAGAGTTCCTAAGACAACCAGAAAATGGGAAAGACCGAAGGCTAAAACTAAAAGCCTTGAACTACGTGGTGTCGGGAGATGTGTTATACAAAAAATGCCAAGATGGTCTGTTGTTGAAATGTGTAGGGCCATCGGAATCCAAAACTATTATGACTGAAATACACGAAGGGTTCTGTAGGGCTCACCAGGCCGGAATAAAGATGAGGTGGCTGATCATAAGGAGCGGATATTATTGGCCGAAAATGGGAGAATCGTTTGTATTGTATGCTAAGGGATGTATTGCTTGTCAGAAGCATGGGCCCAGTCAAAAAGTATCAGCGACCGAGATGGTCCATGTTGTTAAGCCGTGGCCGTTTATGGGATGAGCGATTGATTTGATCGGGAAAATTTATCCCGTATCAAGTAAAAGTTATACCTTCATGATCGTCGCCACGGATTTCTTCACCAAATAGGTTGAAGCAATTCCGGTAGTATGGATTTCTCAAGAGCAAATTATCAAGTTCATAAAAGAGCATATAATTCACCGATTCGGTATTCCTCGGACATTAATGGTGGATCACGGTACTTATCTGGATGGAAAAAAGGTTAGGAACTTCCTGACCGAATACGAGGTCCAGCTAGTAAACACCACTCCATACTACCCTCAGTCAAATGGTCAGGCAGAATCGTCCAACAAAAACCTCAAAGGGTTGATCCGAAAAATGGTAACAGACAATGCTATGTAATGAGACGAATGTTTAAGTCAGGCTCTATGGGCTTATAGGACGTCACCTCGAACGAGTACCTCGGTCATGCCATTTCAATTAGTATATGGTCAAGATGCCGTATTACTAGTTGAAGTCAATATTAAATCCACTATGGTGGCATTGCAAAAAATAATTGACAAGGGAAGACTACAGCGAAGCAATGACACAAAATTTATTAGAATTGGACGATGTCAAATGCGATGTCATCAATCGTTTGGAAGAACAGAAGACAAAAATGGCCAAGGGATATAATCGGAAAATTGTGGCCAAATCGTTCAAAAAAGGTGAATTAGTATGGAAAACTATATTGCCACTAGGTGCCAAGAATCCGGCATATGACAAATGGTCGCCTAATTGGAAAGGCTCATTCGAGGTAGAAAATGTGTTTCCAAATGAGGCCTACCATTTGAAAAATTTGAATGGAGAAATGCATGTCAGAGCGATAAATAGAAAGTACTTGAAAAAATATTTGTCTTCATTATGGGAACACGAGAATATAATGTCTTATGCGTAGCAATAAAGATGAAACAAAATAAATAGGTATAAATAAATGTCATGATTTCATTAATGTCCCAAAAAATATAAATAAAATAACGAGTGCAACGTCCTAACAGTTCATATAATTATTTACTAGCCGAAGGCCACTGAAGCTCCTCAGGTGAGTCCCTCAAGAGCGAGAACATTTCCCTTAAGTTATGTCATTCTTTCTGCATCTCCGAGTCGGCCGTCACTAGAACGACCAAACCCTGGTAAATAGCGGCCAACATGAAGGAAGCCAGGTCCAAACGATGATTGTTGGCAAGATCCGAAGAAATAGGGAGATAACCCGCCACAGGCTTCTGACTGGGTGCACAAATGATATATTTGCAGAGCCAGTAATTAAGTAAAGCAGTACGCTCTAACATTGAGACCGGACCGGCAGATTCAGAGAACGCATGAAAGAAAGCAGAATAGGAAGAGAATGACAAATTATCCATGGAAGGAGGAGGGAAACGAAAGGTAGTACATGCGGAAATGGTCGCGCCTAAAGGGGCCAACCCGGTCAAGACACTGAGGTCACGAAGAGTGATAGTGAAAGGACCGGCGGGAAAGAGAAAGATTTTATAGTCCGAATACCAAAAGAGCAGCGAAATGAGGAATAGATTTCGGTCAAAATGATGTAGATTCAGAGAAAGTTCTATGAGAGAAAGCATATCAGTGTCTTTGAAGAAGGTATGGGTCTCTGCATGAAACTTCATCTGTTTGAACCATGTCTCAAACGAAGAGTCGGGTTTTGCCAAGTACATATAGGATTGGATTAGGCAAGAGGAGACACATTCGGGGGTTCTGAAAATGGAAGGTTGGAAACATAAGGGAATAGCTGAGCAAAGGGATCCGTGGCAATGGTACTGTCATCAACAAAAATGGGGCCTAGAGAGCATTGGCCATAGTATTCATTAAGGGTATAGATGCCCAAAACACCCACAGAGGAGTCACCCAACGCCACTTGGTAATCACTGAAAGTGGAGGTGGCCTTTTTGGAAGCAGAAGAAGACGACGCCATTAGCAAAGGAAATTGAGGGCACGAGAAAGAAAGATTTACAAAGAAGTAGAGAGTAAAGTGATGACAAGAACAAGTCAAGCCCTTATATAACAAGAGTGAAAAGTACGCCCTAGGATAGGTGTCACGGCCTAATTTTGGAAAAGGAAAAAGAGCAGGAAAATGAAAAGAATGAAAGATCACCCTAGGATAGGTGTCATGGCCTAATTTGGGGGAAGAAAACGAGCGGGAAACGAAAAAGGCGAAGTTTGACATGATTTGACGTTGGAGTGATGTAAAAAACGACACATTAATTGGCGAAATGATGAAACGTGTTGGGAAGGTCGTGCTTATTGAGGAAATGATGGACTCGCATAGGGAATGCAAAAGACGGCCCTCGATATACGCAAGTGACAGTAAAAGATAGGGTGAAGACCTGCAGGCCGAAGCCAATATACGGCCAATAGATACCGTACTGACTTTACCCAAATTGAGAAATTTGTCTCGATTTCATCGGCCGACTCAATCAAGACGAATTTATGGGATAATTATTACCGAAGAAAATCGCCCTAGGACGAACGAGCCAATAAGGGACGAAAAGCAATTGGGGCGAACAAGTACCACACCACATAACGATTTGCAATCAGAACGACGAAAGGAAGAGCGGTCAGAACGATTACCATACGTTGCAGTTGATCCCACGACCTAGCAGTTAGGCTACAACCACCCACGATCTGGCAGTTTTCACGCAGAACGCAGCAGTTAGATGCATGATCCGACAATTGCAAGCATGAAACGTGGAAGTTCATGGACCAAGAAAAGCGAAACCGTTCAAGCAGTTAACAGAGACTCACTATAAAAAGCTCAAGTGTGGGAAGAAGAATAAGAAAAAGAACAAATGAAGACTCATTATGAGCATTTTATTATATTTTCGTAGCTTTTGTAATCCTTATATTGTAACTTGTGTGCTTGTGCCCCTTGAAGACTTATTTACTTAATCAAACACCTCTTGCTGTGACTTTGTCTCAGGAGATTTGAACCTTACACGTTCTTTTGATGAAAAATTGTGCAAACAGTATGTGTATCATTTAAGCTCAATAGGTATTTTTATTTCACGTGGGATTTATCTCTTTTAACACCTTATTTTTTAGATAGACCGGTCTAACTATCTAATCTTTTTAACTCAAAAGTTAATTCTCAGTGAATGTGGAATTGAAAACTAAATAGTTTAAGATTTAAGATTGCTCCAAATTTATGTGCTTTTATCTCAATTAGTACATGATCCGTATTTTGTATGAGTTAAGTATATTTTTAATTATATTGACAGCAACAAAAAAATAAAAGAAAGAGGCAACGTTGCTAGTTGCTACGAGTACGAGACTTGCTGCAAAGCGAAGAGATGTTGGTACCAGGTTGCTGATGAGCACTGCTACGGGTTCACTGGCTAGAGAATGGGGGCCATAAGAAATAGAGTTTGAGTCACCAGAGAGAGAGAATGAAATATATTGGATAATAATAAATAATAATAATAAAATTCAGGTCCAAAATTTGAATTCGGGTACAATGGGGTATTGTATACCTTTTTTTTTTTTTGGATAATCGGGGTGTCCGGACCAGCTTACGCGCACCTCGACTAAGGGGTATTGTATACCATTAGTTCAAATATGCAATTTTGAGCATTAAACATACAAATTCTGCCAATAAACGCGAAATTTTTTAAAACATAAAATTAATTTTATGTTTATTGATAGAATTTATATGTTTAATTCTCAAAGTTACATGTTTAATATTAAAATACTCTTAAGTACCTTAACATTAACCTATAAATTAAATATTCATCCCTTATACTTGGCATACCTAGTATTCACTTCAATATCAATATATATATATATATATAAAGATTAATCGAGAATCTTGATTAAATAATTACATGCATTGAAATGCAAATGCAATGATAATCAAATTTTAGAACACTTGATAACATGACTACAGAAGGTATTAGATATCTATATAAAAGGAATCATAAAACAGCAACGAGGCACGCATTTCATTTCACTAGAGAGAGGGAGGGGTGGGGGGACACAAAAATGTAGAAACCGTCTGTTAACGAATCAAGAAGAGATCACCTAATTTTAATGATGTCTTAACAAAAACGGCACTCTCTTTAATAATCATCATAATCTCCAATCAAATCAATCACACCCGTCCATTTCCCACCCTCCATTATCAAATATGACAACATGATGATGATATTGTTTTACAGCTGTGATTATGGGACCCACATTCCTTTTTTAGACAGAGACAACAAATCCCACCTTCCCTCCATACGCTAATAAATCCAACTCTAATTGTGATTATCATTTAATAAATATACCATTTCTTAATTACCTTTAATCATTCACTAATATCTTCCACGTCAGATGAAGCTTGCCATATCATCATTCCCCACCCCCACCTCCTTTCTTCTTTTTGAATTGGCTCCATGTCACGGCTCGGCTGACTCCATTCATGTGTATATATGTTCTATTATTATTATTATTATTATTATTATTTGCTAAACTCTTTCAATTAATTTTATTTGATTAATTATTCGAATTTGAATTTTAAAAAATATATATAGAAGATAAAAATAATAATTTCATCAGTGGCATCAAATTTTTTGGACTAAATGTTCTTTTAGACCTTGGAGTTTTTGAGCGAATACACTTGGACAATTTTATCCTATATCCAATAAAAATTTGATTATACATTTGAAAAGTTAAAACCTAACAGTTAGATAAGTAATGACAAATATATATTTTAGGTATTTTCTTTTGGAAAAAAATTATATGGAGTAATTAGCTCAAAAACTTAATGAAAATTACCCAAATTCCATTATGGGAGAATGAAACTCAATTACTTTCCAAATTACTATAGTGCCCTATAATTTTTAAAATACAAACTTTAATTCTTAAAAAATACAAGCTCTAATCTCTATTGTTCATTATTTTTTATCAATTGAGTCACTTTTTTTTTTATATATATGATTTTGAAATAAACTTCTAATATATTTGGATAATTTATGGTGTATTAAAATCATTTAACAATAATCGGATGAAATATAGTTTAAAATTAACGAAAAATATTTAACGACAAGAACTAAAACTTGCATTGCCAAACTTGTAAAAAATGTCATTATTAAAATATGCGTAATAATTGAATGTCATTTGCCTTTATTCCCAAGTATTAGTAACAAATTTATGGTGCGGGGCAAATGTTTAGTCACTCACATTGTGAAAATATAGAATTTGGATATAGTGATGTGTTAAGTTATGCTAAGATTTTTTATAATTTATTGTCACTCGTATATTTTATAACAATTGATGGTTTATATTTAAATACATATAAATTCTTATGCCCTAATTATCAATCACAATAAGATTATTCAAAATATTAATATTTTATTATCTTAGTTGACCATTAGTTTACCTTAATAATAAATATTTGTAACGGTTAACTTATGGTCAAATAAAAATTTGACAGAAAAATAATAAAATATTAACTTATGATAAATTTAATAATATAATATAATATTTTAAAATTCACATTTTTAAAATTGGTGGTAAAATGTAAATAAGTTTATATAATTTTATATGCTGTAGGGTTCATTTCAACTTATTTGAGAGATATGACATCCAATAAATATGTGACATGTGTTAATTACTAATTTACGCTCCACACAAATGTTTCTCTTTCACGTCACATTCGTCATGCAGCAACAGGAGGGCTCAGCAAACGTCTGAAATAAGTAATCAGATATGAGGGAGGGGTGTGGCACAAAAATGGATGGTTCAGATTCTACAATGGCCAATTGATGACATCAATATGCATGGACTTTCTGTTTCTTCCTTTTTGGTCAGTCAGATCTCAGAATTCAGAATCCCAGACTTTCAAAATGACCAAGACTCGACTACGTCCCAAAATCACGTACTGAAATTAAGGCCGATTTTTTATTTTTTATTTTTTATTTTTATATCTTTGCTTTCTAAAGTTGATACAGTGGAAAGAATAGAGAAGAGCAAATGGAATCTGTACTTAAACCAAATTCCACCTAATTAATTATAATCAATGTCACAAATTTTATTCTTTAAAAAAACGATAAAGATATCGAGGAGGAGCTTGAGTTTTGAAAATGAAAAACTACCCTTGAAGTCACTAACATTTGTAATGGTTCAAAATAGCCCTAAATTAAGTTTGATAAAAAAGATCACCCCTTGATGATGGCAGAAAACATGGAGAAAATTAAAAAGCCTCATGAAGTGCGTTAGATTGGAGAGAAGAAGAAGCTTTTGGTGTTTTTAATGGCGGATTTTGGCATCGATCTTTGTGTTGAAGGGTATATATATAGCTGCGTCTCGCAATGACACTTGTAAAATCGAGTTGGTGTGAAGCTTATAACAATTAATGGAGCCTGGGAGTGGTATTTCTCGCAGCCCGGCCCGGGTTGGGCTACTATCATTTCACTCCAATTTTCTTGATCTACTTTTAAGGAATGAGATTTAACCAAGATAAATTCAATGATCATTATCTTGACAACACATCGATCTTTGTGTTGTCAAGATAATGACCATTGAATTTATCTTAACTAAATCTTAACTCTTAAAATGAGATAAATGAGATAGAGCGAAAGGATGGTAGTCATTCCCGCCCGGCCCCTTATCGCGATCACGCATCATCGACCTATTCTTAAACTTGGAATCACACAAAACAAAATGGTAAGGGTACGTATCGTAATGTTTCTGACGTAAATATCCTTAGACGCTCAAATCAGTTATGATTTTTTTTACGAAAAAACTCGAGTATGTATTTGATGAGGTTCTTTTATGAAGAATAGTATCGATGTTGTTTAATTTTTTATAGTACTGTTATTTGGCCAAATATTTTCCCGCCCCTGCTAAATTAGTCGAGGTTTGTTTATGTATGAAGAAAATCTTACCGTTGAAAGGACGAACCGAAAATCACTATAAATGAATCGAGATCGATTTGAGCTGAACTCACATTTGATTTGGTTCGAGATCAATTCATTTAATAAATGAACTATTCAAATTGAAATTAATAATTCGATTACTAAACGAGATCAACTCGTAATTCGTAAAAGCTCGACTTAACGCATTTTTGACTCACGAACACCATTTAAAATAAACTTGACCTCGATATTATCATATGTATATGTGTTATGTCATAAACATTTGAATTTTATAGGGAAATTATTAAAAATTTTGAATAAGTAAATAAAAAGTCAAAAAAATAAATTTTTTAAACTCGAGCTTGAGCCAAGCTCAACTTGTTTGGTAATCGAATTTGAGTCGAGCTTAATCCCAATATTTTTGTAATTAATTGAGCTCGAACAACACATTTAAAGCTCGATTCGAGCTCGAGCCGATTTGTCTCGGCTTGATTACACCCCTATTTATAATCTCATAGCCACTTTGCATATTTTTTACCAGAATTTATCATGATATTAAGCTTGTGGAATTGATCTGGTCGCGGAATATTTGCGACCATGAGATGGATGTAAAATATGAGAATCTCACTCGAACAATCTGCCCTACCCTTTTCGTCGTCGCTATTTTTATCTTGAAACACTTGTTGCTGAAGTTTTGGTGTTGGCTTCGAAAAATATAGTTTTGGGAGCAAGGGTGGGCAATTGAGCCAAATTTTGAAAAACTCATCCTTAAATTCAAATATTATTTGTTAATATTGGAAAAATCCAATTTATTTAATTTTGAATTAATATTTTTATTATGTGTTTTTAGACTCAAACTTAAATAAAAAGTACTTAAAATATGATAGGATTTTTCAAAATCCGATTCATTCGCCAACCCCATTTGAGAGATTGAAATTAAATTGGATCAACCTGGCTCTCTCATACCATATTATATATTTTTAAAAAATAGAATAGGTTAAAAAATTTAGTGATTGGAAAATCGTATTTTAAATATCCCACGAGAACTTACCTTCGCTGAGATTAAATAATATTGTATTAAATATATAAGGCTTAGACAACCATAATAGACTCATTATCTAAATTTTGAATATGAGTTACAAACCCTACATACAAATTAGCAAAAACAGGAGAGCGAGCCATTTACATTGCTCTTATTTAGCCGCCAACAGATCTTGTAAATGTTGCTAGCTTTACATGAACATGATCGGTCAAAAGTACTAGCAAAATTAATATCAAATCCTAATCACTATAACACACGTCATCAAATCACCGCTGCTTTGCTAATTATTCAACATTTGTCACCCTCTCATTCGTCCAAAATACGTAACGCAATCCTGAATTTTTGAGATCTTTTTAAAATGTAAAATTCATTTCGATAAAATAGAGGTTTTTTTAGTTTTATTATTTCGAATTTTCGATAATAGAAAGTCTTTAATTTTAGTCAAAACTTAGGATTCCAACTGACCGCCTCTGTGGCTGTCCTCCTAGGGCCACCTCTCTGAAAATATACATTCATATATGTACATACGCAATAGTAGTGATGAAAGTCTGATGAAAGTTTGCGATAGACTCGGATCCTGTCTCCCAAGAAAAAAGGTCCCATTTGTACAGACAAAAGTCCCTTATTGTCATACAAATATTTGACTCTCGCTATCTCTGTTTCTACCAAAAAGAAACCTAATAAAAGTAGCTACATAGCTATGGCTGATCATCAGTACGGACTGCCTGATCTCAGTCACTTAGCCACCGGAGGAGACCATTTTCAGGTGAATCAACAAGCCCCGGAACCCTATTTCTTTCACAGGAATCTTGCAACAGCATCTGGTAATAACAATGAGGCGACAATGGTGTTGCCTGGTGGGCTTGTTAGGTTTGGTACACAGCATGATGATTTTCTTGTTTCTGCTACTCATAAGCCTGTGGCTACTAGTGCAAATTTATATGGGGTGGATATGGAGAGTAGTGGATGGGGTAATATTGGAATTACTGAAAGTGGAAATTGTAGGTGGCCAAGGCAAGAGACTCTTACTCTTCTTGAGATCAGATCTAGACTTGATTCCAAGTTCAAGGAAGCTAATCAGAAAAAACCCTTGTGGGATGAAGTTTCTAGGTATACTTTTTTCAACTATTCTTCAACAAATGAATGCTTTAATTTCTTGTTATTTTTTATGTGTTTAGTTATCTATTTCGATACTCAAATTGGTGTTTATATTTCAATTGAAAATGGCAAAACTTTATGAGTTAATTACACAGAGACTAGTTGTTGTTTTATCTTACCTTTTTTTTTTTTTTTTTACTTGTTTTGTTGTGTGCAAAATGGTGATTCCTCCACTGGTTAAGTACCCATTTACAGGTTAATTTGTGAAGAAAATGACTGCTCGACAGTTCAAGATTCTTTCTATAAATCCTATATTTATTTTTTCTACTAATAATTAGTTCCATAACAATGCGAGAAGTATTGGTTATATGAAACCTTCTTCAAGATATTAGAATAACACTTTAGAGATCTTGATGCTTTAATTATTGAGACTCATGATTATAATTAATTATTTTTATGAGGAATGCTCTTGGTATATATTTATTTCCTCTAATAATTACGAACCAGCCGTCTTATTAATACTACATAATTAAACTAGGGTTGATGTTTTATCATAACAATTATTTTATCGTTTCTTTTATTTTAATGTACAATATATATAATTCTTAATTAAATTTTCTAAAGTGGGTTCGAGCCTTGACATCTTATATCAACTCAAAAAAATTTACTGACTTAACTAACTGAGCAGGATAATGGCTGAAGAACATGGGTACCACAGAAGTGAGAAAAAATGCAGAGAGAAGTTTGAGAATTTGTACAAGTATTACAAGAAAACAAAGGAAGGTAAAGCTGGGAGACAAGATGGGAAGCACTACAGGTTTTTTCGTCAACTTGAAGCCCTTTATGGAGAAACAACAAGCAATAATCACAATTCAGTAATTTCAGAATCCCATCTTGACCAAAACACTAATAATTTTGTTTACCAAACTCCAAATCAAGAAAATCAAGAAACCTATCAAGAGCATAAGCTAAGTGATCAGAGCTTAAGTTTCTCAACCACATCTGAGTTTGAGACTGCATCTTCGGGAAACAATGATCATGATGATCTTTCAGCCATTGCCTTTATGATGAACCAAAAATCAATGGAAAATAAGCATAAAGGGGTGAATTATGAGGGCCAAAGTGGTAAAAGGGTTAAAAGAAGTTGGAAAGGTAAAGTGAAGGATTTTGTGGGTGCACAAATGAGGGAGTTAATGGAGTCACAAGGGGCTTGGATGGAAAGAATGATGAAGACTATTGAAGATAGAGAGAAAGAGAGATTGTGTAAAGAAGAAGAATGGAGGAAGCAAGAGATAGCTAGGTTTGAACAGGTTCATGAGTTTTGGGCCAGGGAGAGAGCTTGGGTTGAAGCGCGAGATAAAGCGTTAATGGAGGCTTTGGAGAAGGTTACAGGTGGGAGAGAAGTAGATGTTTCATCTAATAAAAGATGGATTAATGAACCTGATGAGATTTCAAGCTTGATACAGCTAGTGACAAGCTTGGAAACACAATTTGAACAAAGTGGATATTCAGATGAAAGCATTTGGGAGGAGATAGCGGCGAAAATGGCTAGTTTTGGATACTATGGAAGCGCAGTTGAGTTTAAGGAGAAATGGGAAAATATGAAAATGTATTTTAATAAGAAGGGAACATGGTTGAACAAGAATCAAACAAGCAGCCGTAGCTGTTATTATGGGCATGATCAAAATATTGCTAAGGAAAGCATGGAGTTATTATTACCTACTAACAATTCTTATGCAGGGAAACAAGAGCAAGAGAGCAGCAGCAGCTGCTTTAACATTCTGATAAATGAATTAGGCCACCAGCAATATTTGTGGGAGAAGAAAGGGTTAAAGAATAAGCAAACCTAACACAAGAAGCCAATGTTAAGGATTTGTGAGGCATTTTGGGATTTGTTTTTTACTTTTTGTAAGTAAGTACCTCCTAAATTCTTAACTGCATTAATTTTTTTTACCTAAATGCATATGGGTGACTGTGACTTCATGGTTGTAAAATGTTTTTGGGGTTTTTAGTTGTGGTTAATAATTTGGTTCAATATTTAATTGGGTTTTTGTGCTTTTTGTTTTTCAAGGCTTCTTTAATTGTTTTATTATCAGTTTTATCTTGGTAAAAATTGCATTAGTTGTTCTTTTAAAACCAAAGGAAGAACATAATTTATCTTATTAATTAGGAGATAAATTTATAATTTCTTCAATATGAAGTCATTATATTTAATTCTTCGTTAGTGTCATGATCAAGTATATATAGTACAGATTTGGGTCATAATTGTATATTCATGTACAGTTGTACATTTTGTCATCACTATCTATAGAGGGTAAATATTTATTTATCATCTAGTACTCTTCCTATAGGAATATGAAAAAATTATTAAATGTATCTTAAACTAAACAAAGCTCACATGTTCAAATAAACTTAATTTGTGATTACTTGTGTGATTATACTGTTGCATTTACTATACCATTATGAGGGATAAATAATATTAACTTAGGGCCACAAAAATACCTTCATTATGTAATTAGAAGTTGAAGACATCTTATTAATATGTTCAAACAGTTTGATTTGTGAGAAATTTATGTGTTTTATCCTAGGAATGGTAATTTAAGTTAGGATTCATTTATTCGTTCGATTTGATTCTCTTTAAATTGAATACGAGTTTGAAAAAATGGATTTGTTTAATAAATGGGTCGATTGGATTCGATTTGTTTATTAAACGAATCGAATACAAATTTAAGATAATGGATTCAATTATTCGTTTATGATTCGTTTTATTATTTTCTTCTATTAGTTATTGATATTTTTCAATTAAGATTCGAGAAATTATGACTAATTATCATAGAAAAATAATATTGTGAATATTTGGTGAGCTATTTTTAATAAATATATTAATTACATATTTCATATTTATATATTTATGAAGAATTAATGTAAATAAATTATGATAATTTATGTTATTGAATAATATAATGAGTAAATGAATATTATGATTCGTTTAATAAATTAATAAATATAATACGAATCCATTACATTTCGATTAGATTCGATACAAATTCGATTCGTCAATTCATTTTGCCACATCTATCTTATCCCTCATACTAAAAAGATGTACAGATATGATGCGATATGCGTATATTTCATTGAAGAATAGTTTTTTTTTTTAACCTTCATTTGGTTCTTTAAGCTTGACTTGAGTGCTAATTGAGAAATAACACTAGTTCTGAAGGTGAGATTAACAGTATTAGCTTGGCTTTAATTAAGAAGCATGTAAGCATATTCCATATAGAACCTAGCTAGGGTTACTTGCACGTGTGATGAGTGAGCATTGAGGAAAAACATTTGAGAATCTAGTAAATTCATCATATGATACAATAAAACTTCTATATGTAACACAATATTTTGTTGAATTTATATTGGAAAATTTTAATTAAGATAAAAAAATGTTATATTCTATTCTGAAGAAACTGTATCCAGTTTATGATTGCCTCCACAAGACATGATTTTTAGCCACCAAAAGACACATGATTCGGTAATTAATTGTTATATACTCTGATGCGTCAGCGTAAGATAAGAACCGAACCAGAATCAATTTATGATATTTATATTTTTTATAACATCTTGTATTGATAAATTAATCATCATATGTTGGATATATGTTCAAATTCAATAATAGAATTGTTTTTTTAAAAAAAATAAAAAAATTGTTCGTATTCCTTTTTATTTCATTAGTGTGAGTTGGAGTGGTTTTAGAGGAGAATTAAGTAACTGTGAGGTCATTTTTTCTGTTGTTGTGTACATTTTTTTTTTCAATTAGAAAGAGAATTAGGTTTATAACTATAAAAATTATTGATTATAAGTCTATATTTGTTCATCAGCTAAGGAACATAAAAATAATAGAAAAAAAAAAAGAAGAATAACAAATGAGAGTTTGTTTCTAAAATATAGTTAATGTTGTAAACTCGTGAAGCTTTCCAATATCATTAGATTCAACCGATTAGTAGCTCAAAACTTATGCTATATATAATAAATCAATAATAAAAATATATAGATTGGGTGGACATACTACACTTATTTTGATAGGATTTTAGAGATTTAATCAAGCTAAAACAAAAATTAATATGCTTCATCGATTCCATAATATTAAAAATTTTACCGTTACAGACTTACAGTTAAATAAAATTAAAAAAAAAAAAAAAAAAAAAAAAACTAACTATTACTCTCTTCTCAAAAAAAGGCAAAATAACAAAAAACTAACTATTATTTTATTATGATTTTTAAATTTTATTCTGATAGGTTTCTCGAGATATATATCACAGTGTATATCAAATTATAATATCTATAGATTATAACGTTTTTTTTTTAAATAGCTATTCCAAATTTCTTCAAATTAAAAAAAAAAAGAAAAAAAAAAAGAATTTAATATGGGCTTGTTATGGGCCAAGCCTATTTTGGGGTCATTGCCCAAACTCATAATTTTCAACCACGATTCACATAGGGTTAAGGCCACGTAAGGAACCCACCTCTATAGACTATAGTTATAGTTATTCATTGTATTTTTATTAAGTGCCATCCGTACGACTTCTAATTATTTATCGCTCACCATAAATATGGTTTTGGAGGTACGTAATTAAAGAAATTATTTTCAAAATTTAAATACGTAACTAAATTAATATTTAAAAATCGTATTAGATATTAAATTCTTAACGTGTATATGTGTGTATATATATTAAAAAAACATATATGATCAAAAAATAAAGAAGTATCCCACCAACTAACTATAGTACTAGCTCAGTTGCATTATAGGAGCCATCAAGTCAATTTCTGAATTAATTTGGAATTGTAATTTGTCTTGAAAATAAAACTTCAATATCTATCACCACCAACCCAAAAAATAAAATATTTATTTATTTATTTATTTATTCATGCATTCCCTCATGGGATTTGGCTCATTATATATGGACAGTAATTTATGCAAGTCACTGTTGTAGTAGCACTTTCTGAAGAAAGTGCTTATTTATTTATTTATTTATTTATTGTAAAAGCACTTTGTTAAACTAAAAGGACCACAAAAGTACTTGTGAGTAATTTTTGCAGGCAAAATTTAGACCAACACTACTTTATATCATTGTCTTTTGCTTTCTTATTTAAACTGGTTCAGTCATTCCTACCTATAAATGCAACTATTTTTATTAGTGCATTTATGATTTTTATTCAAAAAACAAAAACAAAAACAAAAGAGAATAATATACAAATTAGCCTACTGCATATTCCAAATTCATAATTACATTAAATAAAACTATATTTATCACTAGCACCTACATGTGGAGTAATTTTTTAATATAACAGGTGTTGATGTATGAGTGATGTGATGTGATATATATGTGTGATTATATTAAATATAATTATCATTTATTTATTATTATTTTTTAATATTTTTACACGCGTGACATAATATTATTGAGTTATGATATGGGAACATGATATGACCGTTTTATTATGGAAATTTTCAAATTTAGGTAATTGTACTACTTTTGATGTATAATTTGAATGTCTTATAAATTTTTTAAATTTGTACTGTATAACAATTTTGATGGTGATGGTATTATATGAACTTTGAAGTCTTAACTTATAATCCTACCAAAGGCGTCACACTCAATATTTTATATTAGATTTCCGGATCAAATGGATGATAGTAATGAGTGCCGATAACCACTCATATGGATGAGGCCTCATGTGAGGATAAAAACGGGTGTGAATGTTTATATAGTAACTCTGAGCACCATCATCGAGTAGTCAAAGCGAACAATTTGTACTGTAATGATGTATCATTTTGAAAGTACCATTTCACATTATCAAATTTTTAATTTAATTTGTGAATTTTGGACCTGATGAGTTTCGTTAACCGAACCTCAAGTCGAACCTTAATATGTTAGTGTATAATAATATTTCAAAAATAATAAATATTTCAAAAATAATAAATATTTCAAAAATTCCAACAATTTGTTCATACTAAAATCACTTTAAATGTATATAAATCCTTCACTTTTAGTTCTCAAAATTGGTGATCAAAAAGTGGGTGGAAGATTTAAAGATCATTCATAATAATATTATCATGATCATTATAATTATAACTTTTTTGCCACCAAAATTAGTTGGCCAGAGGATTAGTTAACCCAATACATGCCAAGGATTTGGCTGTCTAAATCTAAATTGGGTGGAAAGAATTTACCCTTGATCATGATACAGTAATTTACATATCAAAATCTTGCTCGAAAAGCTTTCTTTTAAAAAAAAAAAAATGAAAAAACGTAGAAACATAACTACACAGTGTAGACCTGGCCACCAGTCCGGTTCGGTTCCGAACTCGTAGAACCGGAAATCGGACCGGTTAATTCCGGTTCGGTTTTGGTTCTACACTTAAGTGGAACCGGAACAGGAACTGAACCGTTCGGTTCCGGTTCCATTCGTTTTTTTTAAATAAAAAAAGTTGAGATTGAAAAATTAATTTAAAATTATGAATTTGAATTTATAATAAACTTACATTAAATTACAAATAAAATTATTATATAAAAAAATTAAAAATAAGATTATTAAATTAAAGAGTTTGAACTTAAATTTTTAAAAACTTAAGTTGCCTACGTATCCTCCAGGGGTGAGAGGAATCAAAGTTCACGTAGTTCCATTATAATTTTAAAATATTCTTCTGTTGTAATTTTACAATTATTTAATTATCAATCATCATTATTAATCCTTCAACTCCAGTTCCGCTTGCACTTGCAGATGCATTGTCGAACAAATCTTCAAATTCATCGGGGGCATCTTCTTATTGTCTCAGATCAGCTCGGGTCCAATCATCCACACATGCTTTTACTTCTAGAGTGCTTGGATGTAATGAAGATCGTCTAACTTCCAATATATTGCCTCTTATGCTGAATGCTTGCTCAACCGCAAGGTGGAAACATGTGCTGCCAATATCTCTTTAGCAATAATTAATAATACATGATATAAATTTTGATGTCGGTTTCCCCATTCAAGGATTTGAAAATTTTTACTAACTAAACTTTCAGTCGGAATTTCGAAATTTGTAGATAAATAATTATCTAATTCCATGTTATTAGGCGTGCTATCCATTGCTTTTTTATTTCGTTATAATAACCAATGATCATCTACGCTAAGTCTTGTTTGCATTACGGGTTCACTACTACTAGATTGTCATACTGATTGTAAGTTATATATTCTAATATAATCATTAAATCAATTTATTAAATCAATTTTTATTTTAGATATTATTCTTGTAATATCAATTTCATCTAATATTCTTAAATATCCATAGTAAGCTTGTAAAACACTATTCAAACATTTTAATTTAAATCTATGATAAAAAACAACAGCAATAAGATAAAATAAAGGAATGTCTCTAAAATAATGCAACCATTTTCGTTTCATAACAGTAATAGCTTCAAACAAAATAATATCATTAGGATCAGGACTTTCAACATGCTCATAGAGAGTACCAACAATATTCAAACTTTCAAGAATAAATAAATGTGTTGTAGGACAATAAACTCCAATAAATATTTATAGCATCATTAAAATTTCTAAAATTTTATCACAAATTTCTCATTGAATAGGAAAAAAGTGTGATATGTTGAACATGTTGAGAACAAAATTACATAATGCATATTTGTTTTGCAAAGCTTGACATAAAAGAAAATAAGTTGAATTCAAATGTGTTGGAACATCTCGTGAAAATTTTATCGGTTTAATACCATTTAATTTACAAAACTTGGCTCATTCTCTCATAACTTGAGAATATGACCAAATACAATTAAGTGCTTTCTTAATAAGATCAATGAAATGTGATAAACTAGTTAGACCATCTTGAACACATAAATTAAGGACATGACATGTGCAACGAACATTAAAAATCGACCCCTAAATTTGGTTCGCATATTTCTATTAAATCAGTGATTAGTATTTGTAGATACATTATCAAATCCAATTGTTAAAATTTTACCTAATAAACCATATTCATCAAAAATTACTTTCATCATTCTATAAATATTTTGTGCAGTATGTTGTTCATCAAAAACTCTAAATACAATAAGTCGTTTTTGCATGTTCCATGATGCACCAATCCAATGACAAGTCACACTCATGTATGAGTGTGTTCGCCATTGGTTACTCCAAATATCACACAAATAGAAAGGCGATCTTTAATATCTCTAAATATTTCATTTAAAATAATTTTAACATCTTTATATAATTTAAAATTTTGACATTTTGTTGTATTTCGAGTCACTCTACAAGCAGCAGGATTTGAAGCATTTTGAACGTAATTAGTAAAATCATGTTTTTCACCAAAATTTAAAGAAATATGTGTCATACAAGTTAATTTAGCAAATTCTTCTCTATTTTTAGCACCATAATATTTAAATAAATCTAAAGAACTCGTACTTCTACTAGATGATGTGTACCTAGCCATTTGAGTTTGCGTCGTATCAAGTCCAAGCTCAACCGCATGATATTTTTCCAGATGCTTGTGCATATTGTCGTATCCACCGGTAAATTTGTAAGAAACCCCACAATGGTTGCATACTGCTCTTTGACATTCATTTGCAGTATCGATTAAATGAAAATGAATTTTCAAAATATCCGAAGAACGAGACTTTAACTTCTCTTCCCTGTGAACCGATACTAGGGCCGCTTTCTTGGGTTGACACATTTGACATTGTGTTCTCAGATGAGCTTGCCATTTGTTGTTTAAGAAATTTTAAAGAATTAGAGAATTGAGAATGATAAATTGTAATTGTAGATGAGAGAAATTGAGAATGAGATAATTGTAGGAATTGAGAAATTGATGTGTTGAAATAATGAAAAATGACCCATATTTATATATTTTAAGAATATTTTTGTGATACCTAAAATGTCCCTAAAATTAATCGTTTTATTAATATTATTAGCGGTAATTTGAGAAATCATATATTTTTTTTAACGTTGAGGCAGGGAGCCCAACGGCTACTAAATCAAACGGTTAAATAAGATTCTGGTTCCAGAATCGGTTGGAACCGGAACCGTTCGGTTCCAACTAGTTCGATTCCTGTTCCGAACCGGAACCTTGGCCGGATCTATCTACACAGACGATTTCTTAGAAATAGATTACCAAATGCTTCTTTTTCTTATTATTATTTGATTTTCATATTTAGTTTATCATGATATATAGTTACTTACATAACTATAATAACGCCACATCATCAAGGAAAAAAATTAATAAATTGAGAAAATGGATCAAGTAATGAAGACTGAAGAGTGTATTCATTAAGTGGATGATGATATTACATCAATCTTAAAGTCGTCTATAGTTCCCAATTTTATTTATTTATTTATTTATTTTGCATTTTAAATAACTATAATATGTAAGTGTTTCAAATGATTTATTATAATATCAAAATCGAGTGTGTCAAGGTCAGCCCTATATTTGGGTCGTAGTTTCTGAGATAATTTTAGTATTACTAATCTTAAATCTTAATCTTATGCTAATATATAAATATAAATAATTTAAAAAAAATTAAAATGAAATAATTATTACATAAATCAGCCTCTAATAGTGTAGTGGAGTTTGTTTTCAAACGTTGTTTTAATAAAATTTACCACCTGCATCGAGCCTAAACATTTTAATAATACTTGTCAACTACTATTTTTGGTTTATTTTATATAAACTAGTAAAAATAAGGGGCTAAACATAAAAATAAATATTTTGGTAAAATTTCAACTGAGAAAACGATTGCACGATTGCACATGCTTGGTAATTGGGAGAAATACAATACATATGTAATTATTGTTAGACATATATTATATATGTCTCTTATGGTGATCCACTAATTTTGCATGATTTATTTTTTCTAAATAATTAATTTATTTATTTAAGGAAGTTAATAATAATTTTATCTCTTAAAGTTTAAATTAAAATAAAATTCATACAAATCTCACGTAAATTGTAACTCTCATGTTCTCTCTCTTTGATGGTTACCAAAATAGTAAGGATGATGACCCATCTTTTCACTTATTATATATTGTATACTTAATGGGAGAAAATTATGTGTTCCGATACGTTTTTCAGAAAAGATAAAGGTCCCTGATCTAATAAGAAAGCCTTTACATTCCATCAATTTACATGAATTTAAAGTGTTAAATAGACTATAAAAATATAGAAATGCAATCAATAAATAAGAGTTGGTTTTGGCTTCCTATGGAAACATCTTGGGTTGTGAGTTCGCACTTAAGGAATTCGATTTTCTATGGTTTGAGGTAAGTTTTTGGCTTCCGTTATTTATTTGATAGTCATGTTATATCTATCATATATAATCTATAAAATTATGACTAATTTTTAATAAAATTTTATATTTTAATTGATGTGTTATTCTTTTGAGAATATGGGTAGATCAATTATATGGAATGACGGTAAGTTTCGATTTTATCCTTCTCATTCTACAATATGTTTTTGACTCTATATAATTCCCTTCTGTTTTTTTTATAAGTTAATTTAATATGGGTTTGTGCATGGAGTGAGATTAATTTTTCTATGCAACTGAGATATGAGCGACATGATATCATTAATTAATAATTAAAAATAAGATTTTATAATTTGTTACATGAATGATTGTAGAAACTGAATGTCGTATGCACTCTGACGCTCAAGTCAGTGATGATGACGAGTGCATGAAAGGTATTAGCAAAGCATAGAGTTATCTTGATCTTCGTGGGTTGCCGTGAGGGCGGTATATGATTGATCACAGGGCGGTATATTATATATTATATTATATAATGCATGATTTATCAAAATCACTCCTTAATATAATAAATCATGCATTATATAATATAATATAATTTAATGTAATACAATATATGATTGTGCTATTGATAGCAAACATTAACGATAATTTAAATGTTATGCTGATAGCCCCCACAAATCGGATTAGGGTATCTCACTACAAGAAAAAAGGCATTTACTGACACTAAGGTTAGTGACACTAGGCTAAAAGTGTCAGAAACGACGTGTAAATGGGCCTATTTCCGTGTTTTTCACTTAAATATCAATAATTACTGACACTATGGTATCAGCGATTTTAGTGTCAGTAATTACTATTACAATAGTATCAGTAAGAAATAAAAAAAAAAAAAACGCGTAGTCGTCTGGAGTCGAACCAACACCTCGCGGAAGTGACGTTTTTCGCATATATTACTGACACTAGAGTATCAGTAAATTTAGTGTCAGTAATTAATGATACCTTAGTATCAGTAAAAAAATTAAAAAAAAAAATTATTTCCTTAAGTCTGCTGGGACTCGAAATTGTAACCATTGATATAAATTTTTTTTTTTATTGTAAGGCTTTACCACTGGGCCAAATCGTGACTTTTGTTCCTTAAACCCCGCGGTTTATAAAATATATATGTATTTGTCGGGTCAAAACCTGAACTGTGGTTACCAAATCAATCTTAGTAATTTAGGGTTCCTCTCATTCCCACCTTTTTTTTCATCGCGCAGCCTTTGTTTCCCCATTCTTTACTCTCAAATATGAATCTCTCATTTGTAATTTCTAAAATCTAAACAAAATCCAGTACATCCTATCAATTATCAACCTTCAATGGCTTCATTTATTAAAAGAATAGATTTCAAAATAAACCAAATACGAGTCAAACTCAAACCGTTCAAAAATGACTCCATTCATTTATATCCTTATTTACTAAATTTTTGGGTAAAAAATTACACTTAAAAGGAAATCCATTAAAAAAAAAAAATAGGGAAAAAACACGTGATTTGCACGTTGCATTAAGCAGCAATAAAGAAAACCCTAGAAGAGGAGTATAAATTATAAATCTGCCAGCAACTTGGCCTCTGGGGTTTGGTTTCAACCGACAGTTGGTAGATCCACTGTAAGCTAAAATTTGAAACAAACCCTAGAATCAATTTCATATTTCTGTATTTCCATTAACCTTTTTCTCTCATACTCTCTGATTTTCCAGGCAACCAATTAACCGAAAATGGTGACCAGCAAGAAAACAGTAAAGACTTTTATTCACTTTCTCCTTCATTTACCCACTTCAGCTAAAGCGTTCAAATTCAAATTTGTTGTTAATCTTTTTCATAGGTTTCTATTTTTATTTTTATTTTTTCATTATTGTAGAAGAAGACTCATGAGAGTATCAACAACAGGCTAGCGCTTGTGATGAAGAGCGGCAAATACACGCTTGGTTATAAAACTGTTCTTCGATCTATCAGGAGCTCAAAGGGTGAGTTTGTTTGTTTTTTTATCTCTACTTTTTTGTGTTCTTAGATTGAAATTTGTGTGTTTTGTTATCAAGTTTCGATTTTTGATTTAGGTTTTTTTTTTTTTTTTTTGATTTCATTGACAGGGAAGTTAATTATTTTGTCTAATAATTGCCCACCTTTGAGAAAATCCGAGATTGAATACTACGCTATGCTTGCTAAAGTTGGTGTCCATCACTATAATGGAAGTATGTGCTTTTTGTGCTTACTTTTGTTTTTGTTGATCTTGATATTGTCTTTTGTTTTCCTGACGACTTGAATTTATTTGTTGCTTGAATTGGATGTGTAGTTTAAATTGTCATTGCATTTATTTGGAAAAATTGATATTCAAATATTGATATAGTAATAGCTCAAGATTGTTATAGATTTTAGTGAAATTTATGCAATTTTTTTGGGCCACTGTTATGCCGATAACATTTTGTTTGTTTTTGGTATTATGAAATGAGGATGGACATGTATATGAAAATTTGGAAACTATTATCCATTTAGGGATTTAAAATGAATTGTTTTACCATTTGCGCTCACCACAGATTGTATTTTCTTTGTTAGTTCTGTGGAGGGTGATACATTCATTGTTGGATGTATATGGAATTCTATATAGGCTTTGCAAGTTTCACAGTTTGTAAATGTCTAGAATTGGCATCACTCATCGGCAAGCTTAAAGATGTAATGGTATCTTCACCCATGCTAATGAATAATCTGCTTGCTGTGGCTTTTTTTACTAGTATTTTATCTCCTCTGCACTTTGGTCGAAAGCTTGTCTCTGTGGATCTTAGATCTCCCACTTGACAGAATTACTTAGGCAATTACAGAGGTGATTATTACTTCCTATTTTTCACTTTAATTCATGACATATTGGGAAATCTTCTATTCTTGCAGAATACAAATGACAAGGACAACATAGCTATTGTTCGTTGAGTTAATGAAGTAGTATGGTATTTCTCTTTTCTGTAAATTAATACATTCTTGTTTCTACTTTTAGCTTAGAATTTTTTCCCCAAATTTTTACTTCAGTGAAAGCAATATGAATCATATCTTTTATTTCAGTTTTATGCCCTGATGGGTTTAATTTGGTGGGTTAATTTGTTTTATTTGTGAGTTTTGCTAGTGGGTAAGATTGCTTTGAGACTTGAAAGTTAAAACAATCATGATGTAAAATATTCTATTAACAGTGTCTCGATGTTCTCTATGTCAGACATGAACTTGGAGATAGCTTTTTACCTGATGAAGTTTTGCCATGTTCTGATTGATACTTGTTGAAACTTTGGGGGATATGGCACCTGTCATCTGATGTGCTTTGAGGTGCAGCATGAATGCTATGGAAGCAGTATTTGATATATTGAGATCTAACATGTTTATCTCATCTATTTTTGGCAATTACCTGGAATGTTACATTCTAGTACATTTTGAGCTTTGAACTTTTAGTTTCCAGGAATTCCATAATGAACAACTATCTTGTCATCTTGATTTGCTTCCTGCATTTGGAAACAGTATTAGATCATGTCATCTGATAAACTTCATCTGGTTCATGAGATCCTTTTATTTCAGTTTTATATCCGTATATATATATATATATATATATGTGTGTGGTGTTGTGTGTGTGTGTGTGTGTGTGTGTTATTGATTTGTTTGTTTTGGTGATTATGTAGCGGTATGAAAGATACAACTTGTTATTATGGATGCCATTTGGTTTTTTATATGCATGCTCTTAGGTTGTTGGTATGGTTATTGTCAATAAGTGCTTTATGTGACAAAAATTAGATTAGGGTTATATTTTGTATTTTTATTTGGATGTATTTAATGTTTTTATTTATGAAGATATCGATTTTTTTTGGAAGTCCATCTAATTCTTAACATTTGGTTTATAATTTCAGATTTTGTGCCAGATATCATATTGTTGGGGGATTGTTGCAGGCTTCTCAACAAGTATCATGAATTTTGGTGGGGGCATGACATTTTGATGGGACTTTAAGAGTAGTTTTTGAAATATATATATGTTAATTTAAAGATTGTCTATGGAGTTTTTGTATTCATCATGTGATACTGTTGAATTGATTAATACGATTAATCTATTATATTGCGAATTTTATATAAATGTAATTTTTTAGTTTTTTATTTCATTGAGTTGGTATATATATATATATATATATATATATATTTTATGATTAATTTAATTACAAAAAATAAGAAATATAATTGTGAAATAATACGATTTTTAAATTTTAAAAGATATTGACGGATATTGATACTATAGTAACAATAATTACTGACACTAAAAATCAAATATATGCGATATACTGATACTAAAATAGTGTGAGAGATTACTGATACCATAGTGTCAATAATTTTCTGATACTACAGTATTAACGTTTACTGACACTAAGAATCACTGACACTAGAAACTAGTGTCAGTGATTTCTGGCTGCGGCAACACTGACACATTTATATAGTGTCAGTAAAACCCTTTACTGACACTAATTTAGTATCAGTAAAAGCCTTTTTTTGTAGTGTCTAAGTTTGAGATAATCAACATTTTACCACCACAAATTTAGGGTGAGTTCGCTACTTCTTCGAGTTCCCTTCTATACGTGGACTCATATATCTACGCATCTACAAATGTAGGTGGGAGATTTTTAGGAGCGGCTCTTAATTTAATGGACTCTAAATTAATTTTTTGATTTTCTTGATGCAATGAGCATTAGTTTTCCCGACTTTAATTTTGGTCTAAATTTAAGGTCCCAGCCGATTGTCTATTTGAGCCGTCTTCAAAACCACTCCTGAAGATTTATTTATCTATGTAAATATTAGTGAGATTGGATATAATGTGTGGGTAGAGATCTCGCTAGTAGTTAGTGTAAATTTTAACTATAATTGTTAAATTTCTTAGTTTTGATATACGTATAAAAATTAATATACTTCCAATCGACCACATACTATGTAACATCTCTAGAGTATTATACTCTTAATAGCATAGGACATATTTTAATACTAATGTTAGCTGTTACATAATTCTCTTTGATTGGGGAATATCTATCTTATAGTCATCTGCAATTGAGGCATTGAGTTTTGCAACCTTAATACTTTTTGTTGGTTGGTTGTATTATTTCACAAAGCCATTTTTTTTTTACTGCCGAAACCATATAGTATCACTTTATTATTTATATACAATATTTTTTAATTCGAAATAGTGAAGGCACTCTCTTTTTGACAAATTTTAGTTTTTTTTTTTTTTTTTTTTTTTAAATAAAAATAAAATCTAAATATCTCTATATTTGTAGTTTCTTCATGTTGACTTAAATGAAAGCCCTCTGATTTCTGGAGCTTTTAAACTGCATCAAATCGAATTCCTAGGACTTTGACTGTTTAGTATAAAAGTCAACTTCTGAAATATTTCTGCATTTTTGTTCAAGACTGATATACTAAAGTTGATCTGAGCCAGTTTTACCAGCTGCATGTTCTTTTTTCTTTTTCATGCATTCAATTCAATAAGTAGTTGAATGCATTCAATACACCTAACTGTCATCGCCCCCACAATTTTCACTTCCTTTTTGTTTCTTAGCTTTTTTTTTTTTTTTTTTTTTTTTGATAACCGGGGTGTCCCGGCCAGTTTACGCACACCTCAACTAATCTCCGGGACCTGTGCCCATGCCCTCAGAAGTTTCCCAACACAGATCAGGGTAAGTCGCTGACTTTTCACACAATGAGGCATGGCCCCAAGGAAATGCATCTAGTGAGATTCGAACCTTGAACCTGAGAGGGAGCAAACCACTCAAGCCCAAAGTCTTTAACACTGAGACAACCCCTTGGGGTTTGTTTGTTAGCTTTGCTGTGTCCGCATGCAGCTGGTTTAGTTTTGAGTGAGAGAGAGAATTGTTTGAGATTAGCCTCATAAATTCTTTAAGTTTGAAATTAATCAATAATAATAATGAGAAAAAATTATTACATGTTTCATTGGACCTCTCAATTAGGTCAATTACATTTAAGTTTTTCTCTAATTTTAGGGTAACCCCTCTATTGCAAACTACATACACTCATATGCTCTCAATTAGTTTTTTAATATTTAATAATAATCTGATTTATTTTAAATTTAGATATCCATACTACTAATCTATATTAATAAATTCTTAATTGTAAAAAAAATATCGTATTATATTGCCACATTATAAGTAGGGTTTGAAAGAAGGTGATGTACATAATTTTACCTCTGTTTTTTCACAGAGAAATTATTTTCAGAATTGGAACCCATGATCAAACGAATAATATTATAATATTTAAAGGGCTTGCCTCTCTTGAAAAGGTTTTGATGTACGCAATCTAACTTCTTCTTCTTTTCACTAAAATACTATTTTCAAATTAGAATCCATAAAAAAACGGATAATAAATTAACATTTGAATATCACATTAGACATAACCTCCAGTATTAAGAAAAAAGTTGGTTTAATTTTGTGCCCATAGACTTGGCCTATAGTTTCTTCTGCTCACCAGCTTTAATTAAATCCCCACCAGTAATTTCATGCACTTCTCATATTTATATCACACCTCTTCACTCTCTCTCTTTAGTCTTTACATCATCTTCCCCGCTTCTCTTTCTCTTTCTCTCTTCAGATCATCATCAATGGCCATTTTCTTCTTCACTTTTCTACCCTTTCTTCTGTCTGCAGGCTTACTTTTCTTGCTTTCCCGCAAAAACAAAACAAAATCAAAGCATCTGAATCTTCCTCCAGGCCCTCCAGGCTGGCCAATCGTCGGCAATCTTTTCCAGGTCGCTCGCTCCGGCAAGCCTTTCTTTAAATACGTCAACGATCTTCTCCCAATCTACGGCCCAATCTTGACCCTCAAGATGGGAACCAGAACCATGATCATCCTCAGCGACTCCAAGTTGATCCACGAAGCTCTGATCGAAAAGGGTGCTCTCTTCGCCACTCGCCCGAGAGAAAATCCCACCAGAACCATCTTCAGCTGCAACAAGTTCACCGTCAACGCCGCCCTTTACGGCCCCGTCTGGCGATCTTTAAGAAGAAACATGGTGCAGAACATGCTCAGTTCGAGTAGGCTTAAGGAGTTTCGTCAAGTTAGAAATCAGGCAATGGATAAATTCATTAACAGAATCAAAGCTGAAGCTGAAGCCAATAATGGAACCGTTAGGGTTCTCAAAAACGCCCGTTTCGCCGTGTTTTGTATTCTTGTAGCCATGTGTTTTGGGATCGATATGAATGAGGAGACAATTGAGAAAATGGATCAAGTAATGAAGAGTGTGTTGCTTGTTTTGGATCCCAGGATTGATGATTATTTGCCAATTTTGAGTCCCTTTTTCTCCAAGCAAAGGAAGCGTGCACAGCAAGTAAGAACAGAGCAAGTAGATTTTATCGTCCCGTTTATTCAATTGCGGAGAAAAATGCTTCAGAATCCTGGATCTGACAAAACTGCCATATCATTTTCATACCTGGACACTCTTTTTGATCTGAAGATTGAAGGAAGAGAATCAGGACCGTCCAATGAAGAGCTAGTGACTCTCTGCTCTGAGTTTCTCAACGGTGGGACCGACACGACAGCGACGGCTGTAGAGTGGGGGATTGCACAGCTGATTGCTAACCCTGATGTACAGAAAAAGGTATATGATGAGATCAAATCAACGGTCGGTGATGATCGGAAAGTCGTCGAGAAAGATGTGGAGGAAATGCCCTACTTACAAGCTGTAGTAAAAGAATTGTTACGTAAACACCCGCCCACTTATTTTTCTTTAACACATGCAGCGACTGAGCCTACAACACTAGCTGGCTATGACATACCAACTGATGCAAATATTGAGATTTACTTGCCTAGTATAGGGGATGATCCGAAACTATGGGCCGACCCGGAGAAGTTTTACCCGGATCGGTTTGTCTCCGGCGGGGAAGATGCCGATATAACTGGTGTGACTGAGGTAAAAATGATGCCGTTTGGGGTTGGAAGGAGGATTTGTCCCGGTTTGGGCATGGCGACGGTTCATGTGCACCTAATGTTAGCAAGAATGGTACAAGAATTTGAATGGAGTGCTTACCCACCAAATAGTAAATTGGATTTTACAGGCAAATTGGAGTTCACTGTTGTCATGAAGGATACTCTTAGAGCTATGATCAAACCAAGATTCTATTAAGGTGATTGTTTTTTTAATCAAATATATTGTGTGCTTTCTTCTCCTTCTTTTTTTGGCTTTCAAAAAAATGGGATTTTTTTGTTATGTTATTTTATTTTATTCCCTTTATTGCCACTATCTTCTACTTGAATATAAATTATAAAGCGTATTTGCAATCACACGGCCACCTGAGATCAGAATGTCGTGGTTCTCTAGAATTTGTACTTTTTTCAATTTTAGCTTTTAAATTAAATATTTTAATGATTTAGTCCTTAAAACCGTTATTTATTATTATTTGGCCGCGTGATCATATTCACACACAAACATGATACAATTTTTTTTAAAAAAAAAATAAATAAAGAATGAACAAAATTTAAATTTAAATTTTATTTTCTTACTTTATCGGTAAATTAAATAAAACTATTTAAAAATTATTCAACCTATTAGATGTATGAATGTGAAGTAGATTTTATGAAATGGGATTTTTGACAAATGGAGCTCGCATGGCCGGGCGGTGCTGCCTGCAAGTACTGGTGGCCTTTAATTATAATTAAAGTTTTGCGAAAATTGAAGATGTGTCCGATCAATATATATTTTTCAGTGATTTAATTGACAGGGCTCTGGCTTTTTACATGATCTATAATTAAATTTTTATCCCACAAAGATTTTGACAAAACGACCAAACCATTTAATTTGGTCATATCAGAAATGTACTTTCATTTTGTAATGGATTCCATTTCATGCAGATGTGAACCGTACCCTGTTCATTTTTAGAAGCCAAATTTGTATTTTATATTTTTCTATCAGATTCTTTCGAAGTATCAATTTTTTTTTAATATTTAGTTTATAATTTATGTGTTATGTTTTGATTATTATTTTTTAAATAAAAGTTGATAAAATGCGATTGCGGTTAATATTTATTTATAGCTTTTGGCTGTCTTTCAATTGATAAATATGATGAAATTTTGTCTTTAATTAGAAGTGAATAATGACATGCACATATTGAAATGGACAACATATAATAAAATTGTCAGCAATAATTTGAAGAAATTGGGAGAGAAGATACAAACGCCCAACGCTATTTTGGTTGCCCCTTATTTAAAAGGGAAGCTTTTATTCACCTAATAATCCAACTACTTCCTTTATTACCCTAATCTTTTTGTTTCGTGGGACAAGTACTTCATTACCCTTTTCTTTTTTTCTTTTTTCTTTTTTTCCTTCACCTTTTCTCACTTTCCAGCAAGTACTAGAAAGATATAATACCAGCAAATCCACAATTTTGGCAACATGCACCAACTTTTCTTTTTTCTTTTTTCTTTTTTTTTTTTTCAGAATCCGGAGATATTAATATAACTAACTAAATCAGAATACTAGATACAGCAGATCACAATTACAAGCCCCACCAAGAGTTGCATCAATCAAATAATCCAAGCATATAAAGAAGATAAAATACACAATTTAACTAACAAAACTGCCTGGAAACCACCACTATTTATAGGGGTAATTGAACAAGATAAATCACTTATGCAATATGTACAAAGGCACAAGAGAAGATGATCGAATGATGGAATCTGGATGCCATTCATTGCTTGAAAGACAATTTTCAAGATTCAGCTTCCTGGGATTACCATGCAAGTTTTTTTAAGGATTCGATGGACTTTCTACATGCTTGTTTCCTGAGTCTTTGGTAATCTGATTACCCTCCGTGGTTGGGGAGACATTCCCCCCAGAATCTGCTATATCACCGTCTGATGCACAATGTTCCTCCAGAACGGAGTCCATACCATGGTTGTCAAGGGTTCTGGAGGAAAACCTGTGTCCCCTCACTAAATAATCATATGAATGTGTATCAAAAGATTCAATGCCATAATGAGATCGAACAGCTGAACTAAACAAGGGTTGCATCATGCGCTTTCTCTCAGGCAATTCACGCAATGATACTCGACAAACTGGACATGTGGAATGCTGTTGCAGCCATATGTCTATACAGGTCACATGGAAGGAGTGACTGCAGTAGGGAAGAATGCGCAATGTATCTTCACCATGGTATTCTGCGAGGCAAACTGTGCATCTGCAAACAAAGCAATTCGCATTTCCTTTTAGCAGATATCAAGTATGAAAGCTATAGAGTTTTAGTTTATATAGGAAATGTAACTCCGAATTGAAAGTGCTACTACATATATGCTGCTAAAGATGTTCTATTCCATGCGAGTAATCACTATCCAAAGTTTTATACATCCTCTGTAGCATGATCGCATAAAGCATGCAGATTAAAAAACAGTGAAGTGAAGGGACTGCAAATAAATAAAAGAAAAAAGGTACCAGAAAAGAGAGAGTCCAGAACCCCATCAGACCTTTAAGTTAACCTAATAAAAGCACTGTCTGATTTAGAGCAAAAATATGCATGTCCAACAAAATTGATTCTAAGCAATATAATGCCAATGTGCATAGGACACAAATGATCCTTCAAAATGTTCATCATGCAGCTTTGATGAATAACAACAGAAGCAAGGATTTTCAACTACTATCACAAGTTGTCTAGAACAGAACCTTGAGGCAAATTATAGAGAATTCTGATTCATCTAGTTCAGTTAAAAGAAGAGATTTGTTTACCTCAATTGTTTTTCTTGACAGAGTATATGTATATATTTTGTACAGAACATATCCTAGTGATCACAGTGTTATATAGCATTACATTGTTATAAAGAAACTATATTACTTTTGGAAGCCCCAAAAAAACCACCTAATATTAGGCTATAAATTTAGAAACACTGTCTATTTCATATGTGGACACCAACACAACCCCACATAAAACAGACAATCAAAAGATTAATGTGTTGAACTCCCAGCCCAGGCTGTAGGGGTTGGTGCTTTGAGCATCAATCCGTATCGTATTTATAACATGTTCATGAATACATGCAATCACTTTTTCCATAATATTATCCATTTAATGGTGCACCTTGTCTTTTATATACATATTCAATCTAATTTAGTTTAGATCGAAACCAACTAAGATTTAGTGATGTATATATTAGACAAAGACTCGAGAATATACAGTAGTCACACAGTTACAACGAGACTCGTAATTGACATTGAGAGATGTCACTACTTGTAGTATATTCTCAAATAAAGTTTATGGTCGAGATTTGATGACACGTGTCGATTAGTAAAATTCATTGAGAACAGTACATGTCGTATATCGAGATTAGGTCCGATGGTTTATCCTAATGAACCATGAGTCTTGGGAGACTCATAAAACATGTATGTTCAATTGATGAGCACTGAACGACTCTCCGGAAGAATTCCTAATAGATGGCACACCAACGTCAGTAGGAATCTTCCCGAGTAGAGTAGCATATTTAGTCATTTGACTTGAGATACCACAATGTATGTATGAATGATCCTCCACACTTTGACAACAGTCACATCATCGGTCAATCTAGATCAGACCTCCCTCATATATACCAAAAATTTGGCCCTTGTGTAAATGAAAATGAAAATTTGTTTCATTTAGTTTTTGGTTTTTAAGCTTTGAATGGTTCAAAAGAGGGCCAATTTTACGGTTCTTGGGTTATCAAAAATTCCACCAAAATTGAGAATTTGAAGAAAATTAGATGGAGCAAAAAAAAAAAAAAAAATCCACGACTAATGCTCTCAAATCAGCCAGCTAATTGTGACATAGATGTCACAGGTTCAAGTCTCGGAAACAGCTTCTTTGCAGAAAAGGCAAGGGTAAGGCTGTGTACATATTAAATCATCCCCAAAATCCACAGTGTGGGAAGCCTCGTGCGCTAGGCCTCTTACAAAATATAAAGGCATGAGTCTATAAAACCTTGGCGAATAGAGGAAGGACTCTATTTCATGACATCTTTTTAATCTTCAACCATGTTCAATTACATCAGATACTCAACAGGTCCATCTTAAATCAAAACTAAAATAATAAATGCCATTCTGTATATAGATATTGGTCTAAGGATGAGAAATCTATTACTCATAGTGTATTGCAAGGAATAACATTAACTCCCATTACCACAACTTTAATGATGCAATAATAGCTTATTTCCTCAATATATTCATCCTGTAAAAGAATATTCGACTGAACAAGGAACCTTTGGAACAGAGAAGGGCAGCTAAAGGATAAGCTATAAGGTCACAGTAAGTAGATTATACAACAATGCCTACTGATGGAACATCACAAGTCAAAAAAAAACTGGTAACACAACTATATAGCTGCAATACAAGTTTTGCACAAAAAAAATTGACCCACTTTCCAACTGTTTGCTTTTCTGACAACCAAATTTGCAAGCTTGAAGCTTCTATGCAATGAAAAGTAAGAATCAGTAAATCTCGGGTAAATAGCTCCATTACATTAAGAAAGGTTGTTGTCCTTGATAATTTGCATATTGCCCAACCAAAAGGAAAATGCATGCATCTATGCTGAAAACCCAGTTACAGACTCTGGCACCAGTATGAACAGCATGGAAAAAGCAAATTTGTTGCCAGCATGGGTGGCACCAGGAGTGGGCTGCCCATGCCCAAACCCGGTGCTGATCCCATAATTTTTTGTATTTTCCTTTAAAAAAAAGTAATAATAAAATATTTAACCCGCCAATATTACATGAAAAAAATAATGTTAGCCACCCCTGAAATAAAGTCTTGCCTTCGCCCTTGGTCGCCAGCCAGAATACATCCGAGGCATTTTGCATATTGAAATTCAAAGCAGAAAGGAGGAGCATTTTAATAAACCAACCATGATTTGAGCCGCTTAAATTTTGATAATCAAGCAGATATTAATACAAACTGAAAGGGGAAACCTTATAGCCAAGATGTTCCCTACGAATGATTGGAAATTAAAACAAAACCGCTAGTGTGGGCACAAAAAAAGAAATTGAATCAAACCATTTTTCTGATTCTTACACGCACAACAAACTTCATTCTAGTGGTGTACAAGCTAATAACAACCATAGAATGATGTATTTGCCAATCCAGATCATCCAAATTTGATTGAATACTATAAATCCTATAGCTTTTAATCTCAACTAAAACACTACATGACAGAACAAATGTGGGAACCAGGCGACTGTCACAGTAAGAATTAAATAAGGAACTTACTGAGTATCTTCTGCAGCTGCGAAATACTCATCACTGTATTTCTTCGTAGGAAAGCTAGCTACAACTACAGGCTCAACGCCATGTAACCCTCTTTCCAGCTGTACCATAACAAAACAGCAATAGTAAAATTCACAATCAGTCACAAAAAAAAAAAACCAACAGAAGATTCATCCCATATTAGAAAAGGCCAAAAAAAGCAACAAACTATTTCCAAGTATAAAACAAAGTAAAAGATCAACAACCGGACACTAAACAAGAACTGGACAAGAAAACATAAATCTTCATTAAAAAAAGTTTACAATTTTGCAAATTGAATGAGCAAACAATTTCAAAAAAAAAAATTAATAATAAATTTCAAGCAATGAATAACAAATAGGTAAATAGCAAAGAAAATGCTTACAAGGCTAAGATCAGATCTGGAGGCAATAGGAAACGATCTTCTTGATGAGTTCAAGTGAATCCGAGCGCAGATAAGCCGCGTACACACAAAAACTATAAACATGATGCTCACAGCAAATCCTATCACTGTCATCACCAAATTAGTCCCTGAAGAAATCATTTTTTTTTTTTACTTTGTTTATAACACACACTAAAACTACTAACTTCTCCAAATTAAACCAAACCCACAATTCAAATTCTCATATTCTTTAATTTTATGACTGCCATAATACCATTTTCTAATCTTTGTAAGCTCATTTTACAAAACACAGACTGGCAAAAAAAAATTTGAAACTTTAAATTAAAGATGATAATTTTTTTAAAAAAATTTACAGTGCGAGTATGAGAGAAAAGGTGGCAATTTTAATATGAATGGACAAAAGGGTTGAAAGATTTTAAAAGATTGAAGGCCTTGAGGGAATGAGCAGCAGCGCCATAGCCTGAAAGTTTTGCGCAGTGATTTGAGGGCAGATCTAATCTAAATACAAGTGTCAAATAGGACGAAACTGAGATAGAGCAAAGCTCATCCAAATAGATTTTGTTTTTTGTTTATTATTTTATTTTATTTTATTTTAGTTTTAGTATTAAACAAGTACTTGTCCGACATATATATTTTAGGTATTAATCTTATAAACACTCCGAATTTTTTTGATTTTATAGTTTAAATAAGAAAATTAATTTAATTACATATAATATTTATGTCTCATACGTTTGTCTCTCGGTTCTGAAATAATATTTATAATTTATAGTTTGCATCCTAAAACATGGTAAATAATAAAAGAAATCATGAAATAAAAAAATTTATAAAAATAATTCAAAATAAAATAACAAATAACAATAGACCTGAAATCCAAAAAATGGTTAGGTTTTGTGGCCGGTTACTAATTACATTTTTTATTTTAATAAGAGATTAAATATTAATATTGTAATAGGTTTTTTATTTTAATAATTTATTATATTAATTTTATAATTTAGTGATCAAAATATTAATTATAAAAATTATGTGTTACGTATAATTTTTATTTTATTAGAATATTATACTATATTTTCTTATTATAATATGTAATTAAAAAATAATTGTAAACATTATGTGTCACGCTTGAAATATTTAATTATATATATATATATTGTCAGATTATCTATGAAATTATTCAAAAATTAATCAAATAGTATAATATAATTTTTGTAATAATATGTTTCTTATTTAACAGATTTATTAATTTATTTTTATAATTTAATAGTGTTTTTTAATATATTTTCTTATGATAGTATAATATATTTTCTTATTAAAATACAGTTTTTTTAAAATTGTAATATGAATTTTCATTCTAATAGGTTTTTTATTTAATACAAAATTAATTATAATGAGTTTCTTTATTTTAATTTTATAATTTATAATAATAAATTAAATATTAATTAAATAATTAATTAATAGATTTCTTACTTTAATAGTATATTATGTTTTTATATTGTAATACGTATTTTATGTTAATAATTTATTAAAAAATAATTATATTGATCTTTTAATTTTATAATTTAATAATAAATATTTAATTGTAAATATTAGGTCTATTGTAGATAATTTAAAGGCATTTTTTAATTTTAATATGACATTATAATATGTTGTCTTGTTATAATATAATTCTTATAAAATTATTATATGTATTTTTATTGTAATATTATTTTTTTTTAATTTTATTAATTTAATTTTTAACTTTAATATAAAGTCGCCACGTGGCGTGATGGCGATACTTAAAAATGTTTAACTTTTAAAAATCATGAAATAAAAAAACTTATAAAAATAATTTAAAATAAAATAACAAATAATAACATACCTGAAATTCAAAAAATGTTTAGGTTTTGTGGACGACTTCTATTTACATTTCTTATTTTAATAGGATATTATAGTTTTATATTTTAAATTTTATAATTTAATAATAAAAATATTAATTGTAGATATTATGTGTCACATATATTTTTTATTTTAATATAAGATTATATTATATCTTCTTATTATAATAGATAATAAAAAAATTAACTGTAGATATTAAGTGTCATGTGACGCGATGAGAAAAAAAAAAAATATATATATATATATATATATATATATATATATATTATATATATATATATTAACGGATTATCTGTGACAAATTAATCATATAATATAATATATTTTCTTATTATAATATGATTCTTATTTAATATATTTATTAATTTATTTTTATAATTAAATAGTATTTTTTTAATTATAATTGGATAATATAAAATGTATTCTTATTATAGTACAGTTCTTATAAAATTATAATATATATTTTTTTGTAATACGTTTTTATTTAAAATAAAATTAATTATATAGATATTATAATTTGATAATAAAAATTTAATTATAAATGTTATTTGTAAAGATTAAGTGTAACTTTTTTTAATGAGAGATTATAATATATTAATTATATTTTATTATTATAATGAGTTTCTTTATTTTAATTTTATAATTTATAATAATAAATTAAATATTAATTAATTCATTAAATTAATATGTTTATTACTTTAACATTATATTATGTTTTTATATTGTAAAACGTTTATTATATTTATAATTTATTATTTTAATTTTATAATTTAAAAAAAAAAATAATTGCGGAGATATTTTAATTTTATAATTTAATAATAAAACAATAATTGTAGATATTAGGTTAATTGTAGATAATTTAATGATGTTTTTTTATTTTAATATGATAGTCCAATATTATTTTCTTATTATAATATAATTCTTATAAAATCATTATATGTATTTTTATTCTAATATTTTTTTATTTAATAGATTTATTAATTTAATTTTATAACTTTAATATGAAGCCGTCACGTGACGCGATGAAGAGGTTTACAAATGTTTAACTAATATATATATATACTAGTGTGTGCCTGTGCCTACGACACGGTGTTACATAATTTATAGAGAGATTAAAATTATGTTATTTAATTTGTTTATAATGAAATGATTTTATTCTTTAATTTATTTTGTAGTTTTAATTTTCCATTTTTATAGAGATTCTATAATGGAATGGTTATTTATCAGTCATTAGACTGTAATGAAATGATTTGAGCCGCCAATTAAGCCACATAAAGATAGTCTTTGGATACATTATCTCTCTTAATCCTAATCATTGGTTGTCTTATCTTTCCTCTCACACCATTGTGCTTTATAATATAGACTAGTTTTTGCCCGTGCCTACGGCACGGTGTTACAGTATTTGGCCCGTGCATAAGCCACGGTGTTACAGTATTTGCTCGTGCCTACGGGCACGGTGTTACAGAATTAAATGATTTTATTTTTTAATTAAATGATGCCCGTGCCTACGGCACGGTGTTACAGTATTTGGCCGTGCCTACGGCACGATGTTATAGAATTAAATGATTTTATTTTTTAATTAAATGATTTTATTTTAACTTTCTATTTTTTAATTTGAAAATTTTTGACACTTTCCATCAATCAATTCACTCTCTTTCCTCCAATTATCAATGAAATGATGTGAGCCGTCAATTAAGCCACATAAAGAGAGCCGTTGGATACATTCTATTTCCTCAAACATCATTCTCCTTTATTATATAGATATAGAGAGAGATTTTGTTTGTAGTTTTACTTTATTTTATTTTTTCATTGTTTTCTATTAAATGAACACAAAATGTTTTACTACCAAACTAATACAATTTTATTACTTTGATGAATAATGTCATTTTAAATATAATTTGAACTGGAGATAATTTTTTTTTACCCTGATTACCTTCAATCAATCTTTCAATTTATAGAAAACATGAACCCTCATTTATTCCAATTTTTATTTTTGTTGTTGTTGTTGTCTGATTGATAAAGTTTAAATTTTAATTTTTGATCTCTTTATCTATCAAGATTGGAACTCATATTGTGACTTAAAAATAATTTTATTTATTTATTCTAATATTTCAATATATATATATATATAATGAAAAACATATGCTTGATAGATAGATCATAATAAAAATGGGTGACTATTTGCACTTTAAAAACTACACCTCTAAACATCAACATTTTAAAGAATTTTTTTATTTATAAAATACGAGCAAAATTTACTATTTTTTGTTTTAAAAGAATAAATAAATTCATTGCATTAAGAAAATTACAAAACAGAAAAAAAGTTCAGGAGGTTTTTTTTCAACAAATCGTGTGATATGAAATCAGTATCTCAATATTTAAACAAAAATAAAAATATTACGTATATAATATTTTGACAGTTTAGAAAAAATCTATTAAATAATAAAAAATGTAAATAATATTTTATTATATTATAGTCATGCTTTCTTAGCACCAGAATCTACAGCGAAAAAATAAAAATAAAAATTGAACAAGTGGAATTGCTTGCGTATTTCAGAAAGCGATAAAAGTCAACTAAATTGGCTTCTATTTCTTTATTAAAATCCATGTTAATATTTTTCCAAAACAAAGTCAAGTATTTTTTTAATCATGCAATCTCGTCAATAGGAAATTGAATTATATACGTATAAAAACAAATGGAAAAAATACATAATTTATCACAAATTTTTATTTCTAGACAAAAAAAAAAATTGATACAAATTTATATTTGGATTAAATTTTATATTACCCAATAATAATAGTTTAATGATTGCTCTAAATGAAGTTAATGTCTAACAACCATCTAGTTTAGTAGTTTTATGAATAAAAATATTTATAAATATTATAAAACTTTTATAATTGTTGGGAATAAATACATAATTATTTATTTTATTATTTCTACTAGCAAAAGTTCAAAATTTGGACATTTGGGAATAAATATTAGAAAGCTTTTATAAAGAATTAAATTATCTAAAATACCATTAATTTATTTGATAACATTATTTCTTTCATTTCATAATACCTTGAAGAAATTTATCCAAAAAAATAATTTAAATTTTTTTAATAAAATCCCTCATTAACAACTAAACATCTAATTTTTTGGGTCAAAATCTATACTTATAAAAACTATAATATTATAAGATCTACTTGAAGAAGATTTATTTAAAAATGTATATTAAATGTAGCCTCAGTAGTGGTAAAAAAAAATTTGTAACCATAGAAATATTTTTTTTTTAGATTTTTAAAGATGTTTGATTGCATTTATTGTAGATCTTTTATAGATAAAAAAAAATATTTTTGCTTTTACTAACAAAATTCAAATTTTGGTTTTTTTTTTAGAATAAAGGTTGAAAATATTTTTTAAGATGTTAAATTATCGATAATACATTATTTTATTATACAATATTATTTCATTTATTTTATAATACAACTTTAAAAAACTTGTCAATTATAATAATTTTACAGTCCTTAATGAAAGTTATCATTAACAACCACACACCTAATTTTTATTTTTTAATCAAAAATTATAATTCTAGAATTTTATTAGTAAAAACTTTACATAAATAAACTCGATTTAAAAAATTATACTAAACAAAGCCGAAATCCTCTTCTATCTTGTCTTATTTATTATTTGAATTTAGGAAAATGGTCGTGAAGTCCCTTTAACATGAGCTAATAACTTGCCTATAATTCCTGAAATTCAGGAGCACTCAATATCATCCCTAATCATTTCCATCGATCCACTCTAGTTTGAAAAAAAAATAATAAATAAATAAATCCCCATGTCATTTTTTTTTTACAAAAATATCTAAAGAAACGTTAAAAATTAAAAATATTAAAGTTGAAAATTTTCATGCATTTGTAATACACATGCACGACATTATAACTTGCCAAGTATAATATAACTTGATGAAATAGAATAGATGGAAAAATATTATTTCTAACGTTATCAATTTATTTTAAGATGGTCCATAAGGGGCGTGATTTGGTGGTGTAGGGTTTATGATCTCATATTTAGGTATTAGGTTCGAATTTAGTGAGTGCGTTTTTTGTTAGAACCTGAGACAGCTTGGGGTTTTACCTGCTCCGCTTAAGCCCTGAAAGGATAATTTGGCGATAAGGTTTCCAACGATTCAAAAAAAAATTCTTGAAATATGTCCCTAATGGACGTGTATCGGTAGTGTATGGTTCAGGATCTGACATTGAGATATTGAGTTCGATTTAGAGAGTACGTTTGTTGTAAAAGTTTTGGACAACTCTGGATTTTACCTGATCCGCTTAAGCTTGGAAGAGGTGATTTAGCGGCGGCATTTCCAACAATTTCAAAAAAATATATATTGAAAGATAAAATCTTGTAATAATTTGACTAAAAATTAAGACAAAATCTATAAAGTTTTTTAAAATAATAAAAGCATCAGAAAGACAATTTACCACACCACATCAAGTCGCGCCTAATATATAAAACTCTTCCTATGAATATAACTCAAGGAAAATCCTGATATATACAATTTTATTTTTCATATATATATATTTTTTATTGAGATATTGTTTATAGAATCCGAACATATGACTAAGAAGATAACAAAATAATATATTTTATTCATTTTCAAATTAAAATATTTCCTTATCTAGAGACAAAATCAATCTATGAACCCCACATTCATAATCAATTACCTTATCTAGATTAATTATATTATACAAATTCATACACTGTTTGAAGTTTTGATAACAATCTTAACATAAAATATTATGACCTCTTTGCCCTTAAAAGTTACCTAGAAGATATTTTCCATCGTCTCCTCAACTTGGCAAAGTTGGCCAATATTTTAAAGCCATTATGCATGTGTCAAGCCACCCACCAGCACTCACCAAGTTGAATTATTATTATTATTATTATTATTATTATTATTATTATTCTATTTAATTAAATTAATATCACAGATTAAAGTGATGCTTAAGAGTCGCTTTCATCAAAATGTTTGCTTATTAATAATATTGACATTTTCGGATTAAAATATTTCATTGTCAAGAGGACAAATTAAATCAATATATATAAACCCCACATTCATCATCAATTACATTATATATATATATAGATAGATTAATTATATGATACAGTTCATGTACTTTTGGAAGCTTTGATAAGAATCTTAACGTAAAATATTATGAATTTTTTTGCCATGAAATCTTTCCTAAGATATTTTCATCATCTCAACTATTGCCAATCTTAGTTATTATCCAACTGACAAACCACCCACCAGCACTCATCATTCATCAACCTAAGTTAATCTTCTCTTTAATTAAATAAATATCACAAATTAAGGTGGTGGTTAAGAGTGCTAAGCTGAGCTTTATATTAAATTTTTTTATATGATTAATAATTATTAGATAATAATTTAACGGTATTATTAAAACATATGTGATAATAGATTATACAAAACTTAGTACATCTAAATAATCGATTTTAAAATACAGCATCCAAAGTTTGATTCTTATGAGAAAATAAGAGGTTAAAAAATAAATTTGACTTTCTCATATCTTAATCTTTTTCGAGGGAGCAAAAAAAAAAAAAAAAAAAAAAACTTGAGTTAATAAGGGATTGAGATTCGATATTTTAGTACTTTCTATTTGTATCATATTGGGCTTAATCCATCACGTTCCCAAGGCCCAATACCGGTAATCTCTTCAGGTTACTCTTAGCACCCCAATAGTATCCTTGTAAAACCCTCGCTTGTTGCAACAGTTTTATTGCTCACTGAAATTGACAAGTATGGGTTTAATTAAATGACCTGCAAATCATGAACCCTATTATATTTATCCTACTTAATATAAGATATGATTAATTTTTTTTGTAAACTCAAAAGAATTTGAAACAATGAAAAAATAAATTGTAATAATTTCGAAACAATGAAAAAATAATTGCAAAATAATAAGTATTTAATTATGAAAATGTATGTTTACAGTTTAATTAATTAATTTTGGATAATAGTGTCATTTTAATTAAGACTATTATGTCCATTTAAGATTTTTTTTTTTTTTTTTAATGTCATCAGTTTTTTCTACAGAAAAAGTACATATACGAAGTTAACGGCTTAGTGAACCATTTAAACTATACTATCAAAATCACCCTTACAAAACAATTTATTCCTACCACATAAAAGTCTAATTATTTTTATTTTTATATATATATATATATATATAATCAATCATTTATGGTAATTTTTTTTTATCACAATTTGAAAATTAATCATATTCCTTACCATCAAAGAACTTTATAGAAATTTTTGACGTAAAATACACTACATAGTATATTTCTATTTACTTTATAGTATCATTTAATCTACTCTATTGAGTTTATTAAATTATTTATCTTAAAAATATTTATAATATGTATATACAAATTATATAAATATGAGTTTTTAAAAATAAATATCAAATCATAAGTTATCAGATATTTAAAATCATTTAAAAAAGTAAAAATAAAAATAAAAATGCCATTAAAATATATTAAACTTTCGATCACATTATGTATTTTTTATTTTTTATGAAAGATGAAACAACTGATGCAAGAGGGAAAAGTCTTATGCAAAAAGCCCGATACATGATCGTTACAAGCTACCTTAGCTAATTTATGTGCAATCTCATCTCAAGATCTTGGTTGAAATTGGAATTTAACCACATTTAAGGACCGAATGGTTACAAAGATTTCGTCTATAATCCACCCAATTTCCTTGAGACTATATCTCTTACCAAGCACACGATTAACCACATTATGTGCATCTGATTATATAATAATAGGGAATGATAGCTTTGCTTCCAACACTGTATTCAATCCAAAAAAAAAATATTAACCCTAGCTTTAGCCTCTTCCACATCTCAATTAAGGATAGTAACCTTTGTTGCAGCCGCAATCACCGATTGGTTGTGATCCCGAATGACCACGCCCAAACCCAGCTTCGTCCCATCTTTGCTAAAAGCGGCGTCCACATTAATTTTTAACCAATTTTCAGAAATAGAGGCCCATCTTTATGCATTCATTTCCTGAACTTGAGTCTTCACAGTCACATCCGAACTATTGACTACCTCGTAGGAATTGTGTACTGCTTCAACATTTGCCAGAATGTGTCTCCAATCCATTGATTGGCCTCTAAAGATGGAGTTATTCCTCTTTGTCCAAATAGCCCACATGATCCCAACAAATTTCTCCATTTCATTATTGGTGTGCTCATTGAATAATTATAGTAATATAGCCGGCAGTCCCCCTTACACTTGATCGAGATAAAAGCTTCAAATTAAGAGTGGTTCCAGCAGGTACTTGATGCGTTGCATTGGAAAATAGTGTGTTCTGGTGTTTCCATTTTCCTGCGACACCTTTGACATCTGACATATTGTAACACTTTCCGCTTCTCCAGATTGTTGGTGGTTGGAAGCAGTCTCGAGAAGTCTTTCCAATGAAACACTTTAATCTTCAGAGGTAAGTTCAGACACCATATTTTCCTCCAAAACTTATCATCTGTTGACGGACCTGCAGATTCTGCCCCTCTAAATTCTTTCTGGCTAAGTATTAAGTTGATTTCACTGAGAACTTTCCTCTTCTATCAAAGTGCCAGCATACATGGTCTTCCCGAGGTGCTTTAGGTAGTCGTATACTCATAATGTCTTGCGCGTTAACCTTCAAAAAGTGCTGCTTGATCAGCCATTCATTTCACCTATTGTCGCCCAAGATCAGTTCTTTAACTTTGGTATCAAATGGGAGGGAATGTACTGAGATGAGTTGAAAGTTGTTGTCTCTGTTAGGGTTGGTGCTCAGAGTGCCAATCCGGATCGTATTTATGTCCGATTCATAAATACGAATAATTCATTTTTCCATAATATTACTTATTTAATGGTAGCACCTCTTGTATTTTATAACATATTCGATCTAATTGTGATTAGATATATAATTATGATTAGATTGAAACTAAATCTATTTAGTGATACATGTATATTAGACAATGACCCTAAGATTTACAACGTAGTACGCAGTTACAACGTAATTTGTAATTGACATTGAGAAGCGTCACTATAAGTTGTATATCCTTAAATAAAGTTACTGGTCAAGATTTACTAACACGGGTCGGTTAGTATAATCCGCTGAGACCAATACATGTCGTATATCGTGACTTGGTTAGATGGTTTATCCCAATGAACCATGAGTCTCGGGAGACTCGTATAGATATGTAGGGTGTTTATTTGATAAACACTGAACGATGTAGGGGTTTTAGGGGCAGAATCCGGTAACGCAGCGGAAGCGGCGGAAAATCCTATTTTCCGATTTCAAAACTTTTTCTCGAATTAATTAAATAAACATATTTATTTAACATTCCAATAATCAAATTATGAAATAAAATTCAAATGAATCATATTCAAGTGAATTTACCGAAATGCCCTTACATTGGTATTTTGTCCATTTTAGTCCGAAATTGATCTAATCAATTTTGAATGATTCTAAATCATTTCCAAGATGAACTTAGCATGTTCAAAACATCAAAAAAACCAAGGGCAACACAAATCCCCATTTTTGCAAGTTGGGCCGAATGCACCCAATTGGTGCCATTTTGTGCACTTTGTCATTTCATGCATCAAAACACATCAAGATGTAATCCAATGAACATGAAACTTTATATGCATCATATACACATCCAAATACACAACATATATGAAAATCCCCAAATTGGAAGTGGTCTTAAACCCTAATTTTTCAATTTCATCAAATTGGACAAATTAGACCAAATTGGTTAAATACAAAACACTTTAATCATCTTTCTTCCATCCAATCAAAGTCTCAACACAATGAAACAACTCAAGATCAAAATATAGGTCATCTAAGAGTGGGTCAACAACTCTAGATTAGCAACATGGTTTCCAAAACCTTAAAAGAAAGCTTATAACTACAATAGTCACAACTTTCCTTCATCATACATGCTCAACACTTCCATCAAAACTCCATCAACAAAAACACAAGGATAAAGAAAGAAATAACCTAAGAACATCATATGTTAAAGCCTAGATCCTAAGGAACATTTTCCTTTCTAATAGCAAGTTGGAAAAACTCACTAAAATCCAAGCTTTCTTTGATTTCTTCTTTCTTTCTCACAAGCTTCCTTTGCTTCCATTAATGGAGTTTTCTTTGAAATGTATTAGGTTAACTTCCAAATGAAATGAAAAACAATATATACTTGCATTAGAAAGGCCTTGGCCGAATTTGACAAAGGTTATACAAGAAATATTAATTTCAACTTCATTTGAATTTCATTTGATCAACTTATCTTATCAACTTAATAAATATCTAAAACACCTTTATTGATATTTATTTAAGTCAACAAAAGCAACCAAGAAAATATAACTCTTATATTTAAAGTGTATTGGCCGAATTTAATGGAAAATAAAGGAAAAAATATTTTTATTTTTCAAACAATTTTGAACAAATATCTTAAGAAGTCAAAATCAATTTGACAACCTTTTCCTTTAATGTATAAGTAAACAATTGCAACTTATAATCATTTCCTAACTTTATCATTTGGTGATATATTTATATTTTAATTATATTAATCATTTAACAATTAAATAATTAATTAAATATAAATATATCAAATATATGTATTATATTTACTTTAAAATATCTCAAATACATATATTAATGATATATGTCAAATACCTTTATTTGACTATTTATTAATGTGTATTTAATAATATCATATATTAAACACAAATACACATTAATTAGGAAATGACGGTTCGGCCCGTTCGCATGTATTTTTCGTTTAACGATTAAACGATTTATAAATAATCATCATTATTCATAAATGTTTCTCTAGTGCTCTACGAGTATGTTCATTATTGAGACTCTCTAGATTCCGGTATATCCGTCACGAAATCCATTTCATGTGCATAATCTATCCACCCGTAGATTATGACGATCACGGATAAACTAGCTGAATCATACAGGTCGAGGTCATTGCATACGTATAATCCCTCCGTCACAGGTATCCGGATAATCCCAGAGATATAGATGTAAACGTCAAATCTCTATAGGTATTATCTCGTCGACGTATCTATTAGCAATCTCTAAATAACACTCGGAACTTACTTCCGATGTATACTGTGGCCACAGATTTAACAGACTGCTAATAATATATGGACTACCTGTGCTCTGTACACAGAACTGACGGATCCTATCTTGACACACACAGGATATCCTGAGGATCGATCCACACCCAACGAACAGGCGGAGGTCTGATCTAAATAGATCGGTGACGTGACTGCCATCTAAGTGTGGAGATGTCTCATACATCCACAGTGGTGTCTCAAGTCGAAGGACCACTATGCTACTCAACCCGAGAAGATTCTTATTGACGTTGGCGTACCATCCATTAAGAATCTTCGGTGAGCCGTTCAGTGTTTATCCATTATAAACACCTACACGTCTATACGAGTCTCCCTAGACTCATGGTTCATTGGGATAAACCATCGGACCAAGTCTCGATATACGACATGTACTGGTCTCAACGGATTTGACTAACCGACCCGTGTTAGCAAATCTTGACCAGGAACTATGTTTGATAATATTCATATAGTAGTGACACTTCCCAATGTCAATTACAAACTACTTTGTAACTGTGTACTGCATTATATATTATCGGGCATTTGTCTAATATATACATATCACTAAACCACATTTAGTTTCAATCTAATCGTAATCAGATCGATACGTATATAAGAACAAGAGGTGCAACCATAAATAAGTAATATTATGGAATAAAGGGATGTTCGTATTCATGAATCAGACATAAATACGGTCCGGATTGGCACTCTGAGCACCAACCCCAACAATCTCTCCTACTTGCTCTAGTGCCAATCCACGGTATCATATACTCATCTCAATGTGCATCGTATGCACATGGCCCTCAAAAGCTCACCCCAGTACTTAAGAGAGGTAGGCAACAAAACAAGTCCGCTATGACATATTGCTCTATCGTTTCCCTCAGTCAACAGCATCCATATTTTGTAGAATCTAGATTATAACATTAATATGACTCTGATGCTACATCAGTATTGTGCTATAGCTACTGAGTTGTCCAAGTATTTAAGGATCAAATCCAAAATACTATGAAGACAACCGTAAGCACAATCACAATTCAAAAAACTTCTATTTAAAAGGTCACTATGCAACTTCATAAGTCAATACTTTAAAAGTTGCATTGATTCCACTAAATAGTAGAATCCTTCGTGACACTCCCACTGCATCTTGTGACTCTTTATGACGTAGACTGTCTAACGTCATAATTAGTCTCAAAACTAATATGACCCTAATGGTTCCAGACTGTATTCTCCATGAATTAGAAACTCGTTCTTAATATCTCAAGGATCAGAAAGAACGTGTTTCAAGATCCATCATATGGTCTATAAGATGTCAAAATAACTCGTAACAATTACGATTAAATCGACATCGATAATCGCACATTATAAAGTATTTATTATGTCATCATCAAATGATACATAAGATTGATTAGACATTCTAATCAATATCTCTTTCGAAAAAGGAATCATCCTTTATGAAAAATGAATACTTTATATAGACACACACAATAACTGTCGAACAGTTATACTAACTGTCATACAGATAGCCTTGTTATGTCTTTCATTAGATCATATCTAATGTACGACTAATAGGAGTATCTCACAAGTCTCTTGGTTTTATATCTTATATAAAACTTTATATCGTATATACAAGAGACTACTCCCCTTTTATCACGGAGTAAAGAAGACTTCGGTAAATCTTTTACCTCATAAACATCTCATTATTACTATAATAATGACAATGTCGTTAAGATATATAACACTAGAAAGTAATATTTACGCTCCCACTAACCCTTCTAATCACATATGTATTCTATATACTTTGGCAAGGTCAGACAATCTGACGATATCAAAAATAAAGAATACATATTTCTGGAAGACTTATCCGAGTCTACAATAGGCTCTATAAGCTAGCACACTAAACTGAGATCTCAGCAGAACACAAACTCTAGGGCCATTCCAGAATGTACTCTTCAAACAAGGAAATCACAAATGATCTCTTATTCGAATAAGTCATCCAAAAACGCCACTTTGCATTCTTTAGCTAAAATATACAGTTTATTATCAACATTAACCAATATATCTTTGATTGTTCAATTAGTGTGACTAGAGATGAGTTTTCTCAGAATCTACAATAGATTGCTGAGTATAACATTTCTCACTGTCATACTATAAAGGTCAAACCTTTAATAAGCTCACAATGCTCCAATGCTTTCGCTGCGCAAACAATTAGCACATATCATGAACTAATTCATAATGAAAGCGTAATCAAGTTCAAAACTTGATCGTAGTCAGCTATGAACAATCTTAGATCTAAGGTTCAATGGTGAACTTCCAGAATCGATATCAAATATCGCTTCCATTAAAAGTCATAGGATAATTTTTCTTCAATAAGAAAACAACGGAACCATTAAGTATCAAATACTCGTGAATGATTCTGTTATCCTATTGGACTTGCACGGAAGATGTATAAGGGTTATTTCATCTTATTAATTACATAGTTCCATTTATAATTTATTATTCTCACATTTGACTTCAATAAGTCAAGTCTTTTCTACAATAATTAACATATGATGTTACATACACACACCAAGTAATAAAACGATTTTATACTTAGAATCGTAGGAAAGATATTCTATTAAATAGAATACAATATTCTATTAAACAGAATAAACGATAAACTTTTACTTATACCTCCGAGGTGTAAGTAATTTCCATTATATAACTATTATATAAAAGAAAGATTGAAATCTCAAACCTTTCAAGATTCAAATTTTCTACCTATACATATCATACATGCAACTGTAGAAAATAATGGAACATTAATTAAAGAGATGAATTAGTGTTACTGGAGTATAACCCCAAGAGTATTGAAACTAATTCGGTAACTTTCAACAGACGAAACAATCAAATCAATATAATATTAAGATTCGATGCTCCTCCTACTCAATTCCATCAAGATGGAATTGTGGAAGAACAATATTGAATATGAATCATATTCACTAAATAACCTTAGAACTAATTGCTTTAAATTCATACGTTTGATCGTATCAAAGATCTTTGAACAGTTCAAAGACATGTTATGAATTTTGAGGATAGAATTCTCTAAAACCTTTAGATTGAATATATTGAACAAGTAAAAAATGTTCAATCTACGTTTCATCAGAACGGATTGAAAGTACTTGATACTTTCAAGACTTTCAATATGTGTTCCTTCAGAAACACGTAACTAAGTTATGACAATTCATCAACTAAGTTACGAAATAAAGAAAACTACCTTAAGCAATTATTATTTATAAAACTACATACATCCAATGTATCAGTTAAATAAATTTGGTGGTCCAATGACAATCATTGGTTAAACGAGATCTTAATCACTTTCCTGAATACAATATTCATTAAATGGATAAGGATGTGTAGTGTGATCTAGTATCAAACCATCATTTACCATACGGAATAAACATCCAATGTTTAAGTGATTAAACTCATAAAGCACCGTTCTAAATTATTTACTTTACCGAATAATTTCTGTTTATGTTTATCTCTACGTCAATGACACTACTAGTTATTTAAAATATGTAACACTTGTTTATAAAGAACAAGTGACTATCCAATAGTCGCAAGTTCCGATATCAAATATCAAAACAATCGTTAACCAATATTTCAAATAACTAGACAGGAGATCTGGTATCCAATACCTATAGTTGTAGTATTGTGAAAATCGATATTTTCTATACACAAATATACGCATCTCCTTTCTTTAGCTTTACTATTTGCATTCAACTATTCACAACAATTGTAAATAACTGATTAGAAAATTGTGTCAGACACATTACCTCTAAAGGTAATTAAAGCTTAGAAACGTCATTACTAGATAAACAAATACCTAATAGGGCTTTCTAAATGCCAGTCAAGAATCTCGAGACATGAACTAATTCAAGTCAATTCTTACTGCATAAGAAACTATTGTCTCTAAAGTATTATATCCTAAAGGGGATATCTATCTAGATTATCTATCATGACTTAGAAACTAAGTCACTAACCATCTTTTATTTTGAAGAAAATCGGAACAATAGTTCCCGATGGTTTAGACCAATCTAATAATATCTAGTCTAGTAGTATCTAGAACATATTCTAGAATAACTGCAACCAAGAGTCAAGTCAGATAACATATCAAATATGTGTGCAGTAAATAAAAGTTTAATTCTATATAAACAATAGAATAAGGAAACAAACAAGCAGCAATTTCCATAATAACATACACTACCTAAGTTATGGAATATTTTAAACTTAGCAGTGCCTCCCATTATTTTACGTAATGCCGTAATCCCCAACGGAAAGACGAGAATTCAATAATTAAATCGAATTCCATAATGGGAAGAGGACCCCATGAAATATTTCGACTCACAGCAGAGGCACGGTCTCGCCGACGTATATTCACAGGTAGACAACTAATTGTCAATCACTCACTGGTGACTCCATGGTTCTGGTCCTGGTCGTTTCTCGTTGTCGCTGCGAAGGCAGGCCCACAAGGAGACGTACCAAGGTTAAACTTGTCAATGATAAACTCAAGTTACTTGCGTAACCCTGACAGCTAGGGCACGTTCAGGATTCCGCTTTCACTTGAATTTATCTAGTATCTAATATACATTCGGCATAAATAAAATTCTATCAGCTACATCCTCACAGCAGAGGCACGGTCTCGGATGTAGTCAACGAAAAGATATTTATAAACCGTATTGACAAGACGGACCAAGAAACAAGTATTCCAAATACTAGTTACTTTAAAACCTTATTAAGCGGGGATATTCCATTAAGTGTCATACACCCTAAATCTAATCAAATTAGATTATACCAAGCATGTATAAAGTCAAGAAAACATGATAAACATTGAATAAAATAAGCTAATCATTTATGGAGGCCTAGAATCAGACTCGCTCTGATACCATTTTGTAGGGGTTAGGGGCAGAATCCGGTAACGCAGCGGAAGCGGGGAAAATCCTATTTTCCGATTTCAAAACTTTTTCTCGAATTAATTAAATAAACATATTTATTTAACATTCCAATAATCAAATTATGAAATAAAATTCAAATGAATCATATTCAAGTGAATTTACCGAAATGCCCTTACATTGATATTTTGTCCATTTAGTCCGAAATTGATCTAATCAATTTTGAATGATTCTAAATCTTCCAAGATGAACTTAGCATGTTCAAAACATCAAAAAACCAAGGGCAACACAAATCCCCATTTTTGCAAGTTTGGCCGAATGCACCCAATTGGTGCCATTTTGTGCACTTTGTCATTTCATGCATCAAAACACATCAAGATGTAATCCAATGAACATGAAACTTTATATGCATCATATACACATCCAAATGCACAACATATATGAAAATCCCAAATTGGAAGTGGTCTTAAACCCTAATTTTTCAATTTCATCAAATTGGACAAATTAGACCAAATTGGTTAAATACAACACTTTAATCATCTTTCTTCCATCCAATCAAAGTCTCAACACAATGAAACAACTCAAGATCAAATCTAGGTCATCTAAGAGTGGGTCAACAACTCTAGATTAGCAACATGGTTTCCAAAACCTTAAAAGAAAGCTTATAACTACAATAGTCACAACTTTCTTCATCATACATGCTCAACACTTCCATCAAAACTTCCATCAACAAAAACACAAGGAATAAAGAAAGAAATAACCTAAGAACATCATATGTTAAAGCCTAGATCCTAAGGAAATTTTCCTTTCTAATAGCAAGTTGGAAAAACTCACTAAAATCCAAGCTTTCTTTGATTTCTTCTTTCTTTCTCACAAGCTTCCTTTGCTTCCATTAATGGAGTTTTCTTTGAAATGTATTAGGTTAACTTCCAAATGAAATGAAAAAACAATATATACTTTCATTAGAAAGGCCTTGGCCGAATTTGACAAAGGTTTATACAAGAAATATTAATTTCAACTTCATTTGATTTCATTTGATCAACTTATCTTATCAACTTAATAAATATCTAAAACACCTTTATTGATATTTATTTAGTCAACAAAAGCAACCAAGAAAAATATAACTCTTATATTTAAAGTGTATTGGCCGAATTTAATGGAAAATAAAGGAAAAAATATTTTTATTTTTCAAACAATTTTGAACAAATATCTTAAGAAGTCAAAATCAATTTGACAACCTTTTCCTTTAATGTATAAGTAAACAATTGCAACTTATAATCATTTCCTAACTTTATCATTTGGTGATATATTTATATTTTAATTATATTAATCATTTAACAATTAAATAATTAATTAAATATAAATATATCAAATATATGTATTATATTTACTTTAAATATCTCAAATACATATATTAATGATATATGTCAAATACCTTTATTTGACTATTTATTAATGTGTATTTAATAAATCATATATTAAACACAAATACACATTAATTAGGAAATGACGGTTCGGCCCGTTCGCATGTATTTTTCGTTTAACGATTAAACGATTTATAAATAATCATCATTATTCATAAATGTTGCTCTAGTGCTCTACGAGTATGTTTCATTATTGAGACTCTCTAGATTCAGGTATATCCGTCACGAAATCCAATTTCATGTGCATAATCTATCCACCCGTAGATTATGACGATCACGGATAAACTAGCTGAATCATACAGGTCGAGGTCATTGCATACGTATAATCCCTCCGTCACAGGTATCCGGATAATCCCAGAGATATAGATGTAAACGTCAAATCTCTATAGGTATTATCTCGTCGACGTATCTATTAGCAATCTCTAAATAACACTCGGAACTTACTTCCGATGTATACTGTGGCCACAGATTTAACAGACTGCTAATAATATATGGACTACCTGTGCTCTGTACACAGAACTGACAGATCCTATCTTGACACACACAGGATATCCTGAGGATCGATCCACACCCAACGAATAGGCGGAGGTCTGATCTAAATAGATCGGTGACGTGACTGCCATCTAAGTGTGGATGATGTCTCATACATCCACAGTGGTGTCTCAAGTCGAAGGACCACTATGCTACTCAACCCGAAGAAGATGGTGGTTCAGGGTTAATATTATTCGACACGTCGT